>JABSNV010000956.1:0-115527 GCA_024085815.1 Flaveria linearis | reverse complement strand
TGAGTTTTTATAGTTGATTTTATATAATTTTCGCTACATCTTATTCTGTTTTACCTCGTTTCGGATACTACTAATTGATTGTATTTTCTGAAGTAATTTGGATGAGAAGGAAGCTAAAACAGTAGAAAAGAGAAGAACGAGCTTCCAGGATCGAAACGAGAGGATCGGGCGTTGAACGTAAAGAACATTCTGTGGAATTACCTTCATCGCGCTACGCGACAGATAGAGGCATACCCTCACGCTACGCGAGGGGTGAGAATATCTGTTTTGCCCTTAATGAAATCGGGTAATTGCCGGATTTTCCACCCGACTATTTTGTCGGGTTATGGTGACCTGTCGCGCTACGCGACAGTATTTGAGGACCCGTCGCGCTACGCGACGGGATTAAAACGGGAAAATTAGTTTTTCAGCCTAATTAACCCTAATGGTCGGGATTCATTCGAGAGGGGACGGCTGCAGAGAGCATCAGGGCGATTTTCGGAGTTCTTGGCGAGTTCAGAAGGCAAGGATTGGAGTTTGTGAAGAAAGATTGTGATTCTAGGATTAATCGATTCGGTTTTGCGTTTCTTTATCTGTCCTTCGATTTTGTTTGATACAATGCTTTCTTTGCTACTTTTGATACTGTTTTGAACATGATTGTTGGCTAGTTCTCTTATCTACCTAGGGTTTTGATGATTACATGTGTATGACATGGTCTTTTGTCGGTTTTTGGAACAATAACTGTGTTGAATGATAATGAAAAGATTCGGTTGCGTTAATCAGTTGTAAACATGTATTTGAGTTGGTTTAGATTATTGATTTATTATCTCATGTGTATCTTGTTGATTGTCTATCAAGTAATAGATGCATGCTAGGTCTTTTACTGTGTGTTCTAGACTATTAGATGATTGCTAGACGTAGTAAGTCATTGAGATAACTATTCAAGAAATTAACTAATCAAATATGCAACTAATCTTAATACTATGAGGTTAATAGGTTATTGGTTCATCGGTGTGTTTTGATTGCTATTTGGAGTCTCTGTGAGGAGTTCTGTGTAGTTTCCCGTTTCACACTTAGTTTACCAAGACTGATTCACCAACCACTGTCTATCCCAACACCGTAAGGTGTTTAGTCACTTGTGCTGTGAGGTAGAGTGTCTTTTGGGTGTTTCATTATCTTAGTTGGAGAACCTGTGAGGGTGATCCTTCAAACCAGTTTTTTAACGGCTTAGAGTGTGTTTAGTTGATATCTTTGAGAAGGGTCGAGGATTCTCTAAGTAACCTTTGAGTTTAGTATTCTAAGATCCCGGTTCCACAATAGTTTCAATACCGATAGAAACCGTGTCATGCATGTGTAGGAGTCTTACCCTAGGTAGTACTTTTAATCCATTTGAAATCGTCTGTTATTTCGTTCTCACATTCTAATTTACTTTGATTTAGTTATTTCTTTTAAACTTTGGATTTTTCCATAAAACCCCCCTTTTTTATAATCATTATTTAGTTCTTAGTCGGTATTGCAATAGTTAGATCGAGTCAATTTTACGTTTTTCCATAGAAGTTCTGTGGTTCGATATCCGACTTACTTAGCTTTACTAGAGTCGATAGGTACACTTGCCTGTCAGTAGTTTAGATTAGAGAGTCTAGAGTATCTTCATGTCTAGTTTTTAGTTATTTTTTAATTATTTATTTAAACTACTTTTTAGGACATCAAGTTTTTGGCGCCGTTGCCGGGACTTCTTAGGCGATTGCGTTTTATTTGCTTTGTTTGAACTGATTTGCTATATCTGTGCTAAGTGTTTTAGTTCGAGTTGTAGTGTCTTTTATTCGCTTTAAATTGTTTAGTTATTTTGTCTTTCACTTGCTTACATCTGTGTTTTCGTGTCTTTGCAGTTTATGCCACATTTGCGTTCACAAGGACCGCCACCAGAGCACCCGATTTTAGAGAAGCTTGGATTTGAGGATCTCACAAAAAGTCCGTACTTCTTTTTCAAGCTTGTCCTTCTCTGATTCCTCCACACCACCTACATCTCCACCTCCTAGTCCAAAACCCACTGTTACTCCTAGACCAATGGCTGAACATCGCACTGTCCACCAACAAGCCACCCAAGGCTTCACTGGAGTTAACAATCCCATCACCATTCCTAACATTGCCAATGAAAACTCTTGGCAGATTCCCTCATATGTCATGACCGCGATTGCTAACAATTGCCAGTTCATGGTCGTGATGATGAGGATGCTCCGGCTCACATAGGCCGTCTTGAGCGTATCTGCCGCACCTTCAAACTGCAAGGTGCCACTGAGGATGCTATTTTCCTACAGCTTTTCCCTTTCTCGATCACAGATCGTGCTGCTACATGGCTTGAATCTCACCCTGCAGGTACATTCACCACTTGGCCGGCTCTTAGGCAAAGTTTTCTGAATAAGTACTTCCCTCCAGCCAAGGCTTCTAGACTTCGGGATGAAATCCATTCATTCAGAATGGAACCCGATGAGGAATATTACCACGCATGGGAGCGTTTCCAAAACCTTCTTAGTCGTTGCTCCCAGCATGGTCTCTCTGATTGGGCACTTGTAGAGAAATTCTACAATGGCCTTACTTATAAGATTCGCTCTCGGTTTGACACTTCTGCGGGTGGGCACTTGATGGGTAAGAAAAATGTTAATGAATGTAGGGAATGTTTGAGAGTTTCGCACAAGCTGAGTATGAACAACGGTCAGGTCGAAAGAAATCAACTCTTGCCACCGGTCAGCTCCCTAAGGGAGTGAACCAGGTTACTCTGGATTCCGGTGTGACCGCTGTTCTCGAGAGTTTAGTGAGTGAGGTGAAGGATTTAAAGCTGAGAGTTAACAGGTGTGAGTTGTGTAGGGGAGGACATGCTACCAATGAGTGTCCTTTGATAGAGCAAGAACAGGTAGAGTATATAGGAGGCCCAAATCGACCCCCATTAATCCGTTTAATAATCCCTACAATTCAGGTTGGAGAAACAATGGTTGGAGATCTTCAGGTAATCCCCCTGGGTTCCATGCAAACCTAAATCCTAATCCAGCCCAGGGGCAGGGTCAGTCTTCTAGTGGAGGATCAAGTAGTAACCCACCACCAAATAATGTGGAAAACATGAGTAGGATAGAAGAGCTGTTGACCCAGTTAGTTGCTAAGGATGCTACTACCCAGAAAACCTTAGCAGAGCATGACCTTCTCCTTAAGAACCAGCAGTCTGCTTTCTAGATCTTCAGCGTTCAGTAGGTGACATTGCTAGGCGTTTAGATGAGAGGCCACAAGGCCAGTTTCCAGGTAAAACCCAGCTTAACCCAACGCCCAACTTAAGGCAGTCACTACTCGTAGTGGTAGAGGAGGAGAGACAGTTAGACCACCGGTACAAGATAGATGAGGAACCGGTGGATGAGGAGTTAGAGATGGAGGCTCCTCCAAAGGTGCAAATTAGGCTAGACCCAGGAAGTACAGCACCAAGGAGTGAAGCCCCAGTAGTTAGACCCGAGGTTAGAAAACCAGTTGAGGTTAGGCCAGCACCCTTGATAGATCATTCTAAGGTTCCATACCCGGCCCGCCTTGCTCACCAGAAGTATTCTAAGGAGTATGGGCATTTTCTTGACATGTTTAAGCAGTTGAAAATCAATCTACCGTTTTCGAGGCTCTTCAGCATATGCCCAATATGCTAAATTCTTGAAAGATCTACTCAAGCGTAAGACCAGGTTAGGTGAGCTTTCTAACATTCCACTGACTGGATGGTTCTGCGGTGATTCTGAACAAGCTACCGGAGAAATTGACAGATCCGGGTATTTTCACAATCCCGTGTTTGTTTGGTGGTGACACTCAGAGTCGCGCGTTAGCAGATTTAGGTGCTAGTATCAACTTGATGCCGTATTCCATGTACGAGAAGCTAGACCTAGGTGATCTGATCCTACGCGCATGACACTCTCACTTGCTGATCGGTCAGTCAAGTATCCACGGGGCATCATTGAGAACTTGCTAGTTAAGGTAGATAAATTTGTCTTCCCCATGGATTTTGTCATCCTTGATATGGAGGCTGACGACACTGTTCCCCTTATCTTAGGGCGTCCGTTTCCTGCGTACTGCTAAGGCGTTGATAGATGTTTATGATGGTAAGATCACCCTTAGAGTAGGAGATGAGAATGTACTTTTGAGGTTGTCAAGTCTATGAAGCACCCAGGTAGTCAGATGATTTTTATGCCCCGTGTCACTCGGTTTACTTCATAAATTCGTTCATATCGAGTGTAGATAGGTGTTTAGATTACATCTGTGGGGCAGATTTATGGTTGAGGATAGTGAAGAGGAACCAGATTGGTCTGAGGAGGCTCCTTTATTTCCTGAGGTTTTAGAGATTAGTGAGGTTAGGGAGGAGAGTAGGATGCCATCGGTAGAATTACCACCACCTCTAGAGCTTAAGGTCCTACCTTCCCACCTAGAATACGCTTACTTAGGGGATGAGTCCACACTACCTGTCATCATTTCTTCAAAGTTGACAGAGGAGGAGAAATCTCGGCTGCTTGATGTGTTACGGGCACATAAGAAGCCATTGCTTGGAGACTTTCAGACATTCAGGGTATTAGTCCAGTTTATTGCACCTATAGGATCTTGATGAGGATGAGTATAGACCTGTAGTGCAACCTCAGAGGCATTGAATCCTAACATGCAGGAGGTAGTTAAGAAAGAGGTCATTAAGTTGATGGATGCAGGTTTGGTTTACCCTATTTCTGACTCAGCCTGGGTTAGTCCGACCCAGGTTGTTCCGAAGAAGGTGGGATGACTGTAGTGATGAATGCTAAGAATGAGTTGATCCCGTCTCGTACTGTCACTGGTTGGCGTGTCTGCATAAATTATAGGAAACTCAATGATGCCACCAAAAAGACCACTTCCCACTTCCCTTCATTGATCAGATGCTCGAGCGGTTAGCAGGTCAGCAGTTTTACTGTTTCTTAGACGGTTTTTCCAGGTATTTCCAGATCCCCATAGCACCCGAGGATCAGGATAAGACCACCTTCACGTGCCCCTATGGCACATATGCTTATCGTTGTATGCCTTTCGGTCTCTGTAATGCCCCCGCCACTTTTCAGCGTTGCATGATAGCCATCTTTCAGGACATGATAGAGACAAACATGGAGGTTTTCATGGATGATTTCTCAGTTTATGGTAGCTCTTTTGATGTTTGCTTGTTGAATTTAGAGAAAATGTTGAAAAGGTGTGTTGAAACAAAATTGATGCTTATTGAGAGAAGTGTCACTTTATGGTGACTGAGGGTATTGTGCTAGGGCATAAGATTTCAGGAGCAGGGATAGAGTTGATAGGGCCAAGATAGACACCATTAGTAAACTTCCACCACCTACAAATGTTAAGTCTATCCATAGCTTTCTTGGTCATGCAGGGTTTTATAGGCGTTTCATCAAGGATTTCTCTAAGATAACCTTACCCATGACCCGCCTGCTAGAGAAGGATGCCTCGTTTGTTTTTAGTGAGGATTGCCTTCGGGCATTTGAGTTGTTGAAGGAGAGGTTAGTGAGTGCCCCTATTCTAGTGTCCCCAGATTGGACTTTGCCATTTGAGTTGATGTGTGACGCTAGTGATTATGCTGTAGGAGCGGTGTTAGGGCAGAGGAAAGATAGTCATTTTCACCCGATCTACTATGCTAGTAAGACCCTTAACGACGCTCAGGAGAATTACACAACCACCGAGAAGGAGCTTCTAGCTGTAGTCTTTGCTTTTGATAAGTTTAGATCGTACCTTGTCCTGTCTAAAACCATAGTGTTCACCGACCATGCAGCTCTACGTTATTTATTTGCGAAAAAGGATGCCAAACCTTGCTTGATTCGTTGGATCCTTTTACTTTCTGAGTTTGATATAGAAATTAAGGATAAGAAAGGAGCAGAAAACGTAGCAGCGGATCACCTTTCCCGGTTAGAGGACCCTAGTAGAGAGGAGTTGCGTGAGGATGAGATAGGTGATAGGTTTCCTCACGAGTCGATTGATTTTGTAGAGGCCGAGAAGCAGGGTATGCCATGGTTTAGTGATTTTGCTAATTACCTTGCTCATGGAGTGGTAGTAGAGGGTATGACCACTCAGCAGAAGAAGAAGTTCTTTAGGGATGCTGGTAAGTACATCTGGGATGATCCTTATTTGTATAGGATAGGAGGTGATAGAGTTTTGAGGAGATGTGTCACGGTAGCTGAGGGTAGAGAGATTATTAGGCACTGTCACGAAGGTTTAACTGGTGGTCATCATGGTCACCACGCTACCGCGCAAAAGGTATTTGATTGTGGCTTTTATTGGCCTTCAGTGCTGAAGGATTCTCTTGAGTTTATGAAAACGTGTGATGCATGCTAGCTTACAAGTAACATTTCTTTTAAATATGAGATGCCCCAAAACCCAATTCAGGTTTTAGAAGTGTTTGATGTGTGGGGTATTGATTTCATGGGACCGTTTCCTGTGTCAAGTGGAAACAAGTACATCTTAGTGGCCATAGATTATGTCTCTAAGTGGGTGGAGGCGCAAGCCTTACCTACTAATGATGCCCGAGTTGTTATCAAGTTCCTTAAGAAGTTGTTCACTAGGTTTGGAACCCCTAAAGCCCTTATTAGTGATCGTGGCATGCATTTTTGTAACACCCTGATGGAAAAGTCTTAGCTCGTTATGGTGTCACCCATCGTTTGTCGACTGCATACCATCCACAAACAAGCGGTCAAGTTGAGAATGCAAATAGGGGAGTGAAGAGAATCCTGGAAAGAACCGTGGGAAAGAGTAGAAAGGATTGGTCTGATAAGGTAGATGACGCCTCGTGGGCGTTTAGAACGCCTTTAAGACACCTTTAGGCACTACTCCTTTCATGATTATGTACGGGAAAGCATGCCATTTGCCCGTAGAGCTAGAACACCGTGCACTTTGGGCCCTTAAGACAGTTAACCTAGACCTTACCGAGGCTGCTAGGAGAAGGTATTTCCAACTTCATGAGCTAGAGGAACTTAGAGATGCAGCATACGCAAGATCTTTAAGTATTAAGGAGAAAACCAAAGCCTTGCATGATAGGAAGATTAAGGTTTGAAAGAGTTTAAGAAAGGAGATAAGGTTCTACTTTACAACTCCCGGTTGAAGTTGTTTGGTGGAAAACTTAAGTCTAAGTGGGCAGGACCATACACGGTTAAAGAAGTGTTCCCGTACGGGGCAATTGAGTTAGAGAACGAGAAGGATGGTAACACGTGGAAGGTTAATGGGCATAGGTTAAAACATTATCTTGGAGGACCAATAGAGCCTATAGAGGGGGAGGAAATCCCTCTCGAAAAGCCCGAGTGATTGTATGCTGAGAGTCTTGGTAAGTGCCCAAGTGTAGAGTTTGTAAAGTGTGTAAATTCGTGTTTTTGTAAGTTTTCGGTTGTGTTTTCGTTATTCTTCGTATTTGTTTTTTCTTTGTTTTTGTTTTGTTAGTGTCTTTGCAGGTGATTGTTTGAGGATTGATGGAAAACACCACCCCGAGGACAGCAGGTATGTTTTTGAGCACTCTGGAAATTTCTAAGTATGGGTGGGTAAGGATTTTGGAGACTCAAAATTTTATCTAAGGCATGGAAAAAGAAAAACTTTCTGTTAAAAAGCACCCGTCACGCTACGCGACAGATTCTATACCCTGTCACGCTACGCGACAACCTGGTCTGGTCACCTGGTCAGTCAACCCAATCCGTCACGCTACGCGACGATATCCCCACCTATGTCACGCTACGCGACGCGACACCTGACGGCTAAAAAGATGATTTTTCTCAACCCCAGCCTCATTTTTCACCCATCTTCTTATACCATCGCAACCCACAACCCCAAAACAACCCCCACCTACCACCGCCTTTAGCCAACCTCAACCACCTCTCTCCTTCACCTCTATTCACCACCACCACTCATATCACCATCAAACACCATCTCTCCACCTCTTACTCTCAATTTTCACCAAGAATCACCACCTACCACCGATAACCGCCACCACCACTACCACAGCCGCCGGTTGACGGGTTTATACCAAGGATACCAAAGTTTTCTTCTTTCTAGCTTGTCTTTGAGTCCGATTTGTCAATCGTAAGGTATGAATCCAACCCCCTTTTATTTTTGGTATTCTTTGATAACTTGAGGTGCTAGATTCCTTAAGAAGTTTCTAACCACAAATTGTTTAGTAGATTAGCTGATGGTTGCTCATATGTGGTTAAATTTTTGAAAAATTTGGATGTGAGGTTTGGACCACCATGACACTAGTTGGCTGTCACGCGAAAGATATGTCTGGAGAAGAATCATCGAGAGCCGCAAGCAAACGGATGAGAGGCCCAGTCCCCTGTCCTCGAGGAGAACAACCAGCACCTGTCCCAGTAGAGCGTCGTGGAAAGAAAATTAAGTATTCAGCACCTGAAAGGGTTCCAATATGCAGAGTACGACACATCAGGGAGCATACTTTGCTAATGTTTGAGTTGGGCACTCTCTCGTACGAGAGACTTGATTGCTTTGCACCAATGGAGCACATGCATCACAGAACCTTCGACTGGTGGTTGATTGATGCCTGAATGAGCGCGAAAGGATCCAGGGATTGCTGGGTCCTAGGTGGATGTCTGTGCTGGAGTGCGATTGGCCTCAATATAAGGAGCTCACGTTAGAGTTTCATGCTACGTACCTTTATGATGATGACCAGTTTGATGAGAAGACACGGTATCGTTTACTTTGGGGAGGAGGATGTACGAGATGTCTATACCTCAGTTTGCCGTTGCTACTGGGTTTTACACTGCAGAGGAGGCACAATCACCCGAGTTCAGGAACAGTTTAAGGGGTGCATTCAAGAAAAGGAAGGAGCATTGTTTGGTTGAGGCAGAGCTAAGTGATTTTGGGGAATGATCGCCGACACTCCTTTTTCCACATCTATGTTGGAGAATGGGATTACGGATCCCCTACTTAGATACATCCACAGGGTTATTGCATGCACTTTTGTTGGTCGCTACTCAGGTGAAGAAAAGGTAAACTGGTTGGATTTGGTTTGTTTGTACTCGATGGTTCGCGGCCAGGAGGCCAACATTGCTTGTCTGCTGGCCCAGTCATTAACAGGGGCCGCCGAGGAGGAGCTAGGGCCAGGCTGGATATGGGCCCGTATGTATATTGGATTGCTGCATACTTGGGAGTGTTTGAGAGATAAAGGCCAGATAACTTAACACCGGGGCCTGTCACCACAATGATTACCATTAAGGACCTGCGAAAGGCAGGTATTGTAGCTGCTGATGATCCTCCACGCTTTGAGGGGGTACGGTTTGGGCACCAAGTGCAACCCCCAGTTGATTCTGCTGCTGGAGAGACCATGAGGAGTAGTATACCGACCCACAGACTGACACCAGTGTTCAGACATGAGTACCCAGTTTGAGAGCCTATTCCGGACCCGCTCACTCTGGAATCATTATGTGGTAGGATGGACTCATACTACGAGCAGGAATGGAATTTTGGAGGACCAGTCATGATGAGGTTATAGCCGGTCAGCGCAGGCAGGATGACGCCATATGACATATGATAGGTGCCTTGAACATTAACATTCCAGAATTTTTTTTGGTACCTAGCTATGCAGGAGGATCCGGTGGTGGACATGATGACAGCGAGGAGGAAGACTAGCTTGTGTGACAGCTAGTTTATATTTTGATCATGGTTATGTATGATACAATTTTACTATGTTTTTCTTGATATTTTGAATTATCGGTACTGTACTCAGGGGGCATCGGGTAAGGGTTGGCTAACCCTTAGATTTTGGATATTTTGCTATTATTATGCTTACCCTGCTATGAAGTATTGGTCTGTTAGTGATTGATATGCAGCAAGTTCGTGTGTGTGTGATGAGTTGGAATTGTGTGCTGAGCACGTGCGAATGGGAAGGCGGTACTGGGTGGACTAGACTGGCACTTGACAGTCTTGCTATATTTTACCAGCTAAGTCTTGTCCAGTTTCTTTTACCTAATGTTTTTGTTTGATTCATTCTTGCGCTAGAGACAATGCAAATTTTAAGTGTGGGGATGGGTATCATCAGGTTATATATTGTTGTTGTTGAAAAAAAAATGAAAATATGATAATATGAAATGTCCCGAATTTGAAGTTTGCAGTAATAAAATATGGAAATGATAGATAAAATGAGGTGTTCGGTTTGTCGAATATTATACATATAAGATGAATAACTGATTGAAAACATGTCTGATTTGGGATGTACGGGTAGGCCCAACTGATCTTGTAAGGTTATCCTAGGAGTATTCTAATACACTTAATTAAACATTATTGAGTCTTGTGGGTTCTCGCCACTGGAAGCCAAAACCGTAGACAGTATAAGGGGTACCACTGTAGGTTAAGACCCAGCTGTAGTTTTTCTAGCAGGCACGCTTTAACAGGCGGCGCCTTTAGGAAATCCACCCATATATTGAGCTAAAGAAAAAGGGAGTAATAAACTTAAAAATTAAAAAACCTAAGGCCTATGCGTTGGTTGCGGGGGATGGTGACTCTTGCTTGCAACACCTCTAGGAATTGGGTATAATAAACCTAAGGCTCATGCGTTGGTTGCGGGGGATAGTGACTCTTGCTTGCAACACCTCTGAGAATTAGGTATAATAAGACAATGCTCAAAAAAATTAAAAAAAAATTGAGAAAAGCTCAGAAAAGATGCCAAAAGGGCACAAACAAATTCCATCTAGAGTTAGAAGGATTACAGTTGGGTAGTGGCTTACGGTGGTAGAAAAATCTAAGAAATTTGATTTATTCTGTACCTCGAAAGCTTGAAACGGGAATAGGTACCGAAGTGTGAGACCCATAATGAATTAATCGAATACTTGAACTTAATTGCAATACGATTTGGGGCCTGAATGATCGACGGTTGGGTTTAAGTGGACAAATGTACCTGTGATCGCGGTCACATGTTATTAGATCTTAATATAAGCCGTTAACTTGAATTTTTGAGAACTGGATTTAAACCTGATTATGATTCCATAGCATAATTCTTTTTCAGGGATGAAAAAAAGATAAGTGTGGGGATGTTTGATGTAGTGAAAATTACTTGAGTTTTTATAGTTGATTTTATATAATTTTCGCTACATCTTATATCTGTTTTACCTCGTTTCGGATACTACTGATTGATTGTATTTTCTGTAGTAAATTGGATGAGAAAAAAGCTAAAAACAGTAGAAAAGAGAAGAACGAGCTTCCAGGATCGAAACGAGAGGATCGGGCGTTGAACGTAAAGAACATTCTGTAGAATTACCTTCGTCGTGCTACGCGACAGATAGAGGCATACCCTCGCGCTACGCGAGGGGTGAGAATTTACTGTTTTGCCCTTAATGAAATCGGGTAATTGCCGGATTTGCCACCCGACTATTTTGTTGGGTTATGGTGACCTGTCGCGCTAACGCGACAGTATTTGAGGACCCGTCGCGCTACGCGACGGATTAAAAACGGGGAAAATTACTTTTTCAGCCTAATTAACCCTAATGGACAGGATTCATTCGAGAGGGGACGGCTGCAGAGAGCATCAGGGCGATTTTTGGAGTTCTTGGCGAGTTCAGAAGGCAAGGATTGGAGTTTGTGAAGAAGAGATTGTGATTCTAGGATTAATCGATTCGATTTTGCGCTTCTTTATCTGTTCTTCGATTTTGTTTGATACAATGCTTTCATTTGCTACTTTTGATACTGTTTTGAACATGATTGTTGGCTAGTTCTCTTATCTACCTAGGGTTTTGATGAATACATTTGTATGACATGGTCTTTTGTCGGTTTTTGGAACAATAACTTGTGTTGAATGATAATGAAAAGATTCGGTTGCGTTAATCAGTTGTAAACGTGTATTTGAGTTGGTTTAGATTATTGATTTATTATCTCATGTGTATCTTGTTGATTGTCTATCAAGTAATAGGTACATGCTAGGTCTTTTACTGTGTGTTCTAGACTATTAGATGACTTGCTAGACGTAGTAAGTCATTGAGATAACTATTCAAGGAATTAACTAATCAAATATGCAACTAGTCTTAATACTATGAGGTTAATAGGTTATTGGTTCATCGGGTGTGTTTTGATTGCTATTTGGAGTCTCTGTGAGGAGTTCTGTGTAGTTTCCCGTTTCACACTTAGTTTACCAAGACTGATTCACCAACCACTGTCTATCCCAACACCGCAAGGTGTTTAGTCACTTGTGCTGTGAGGTAGAGTGTCTTTAGGGTGTTTCATTATCTTAGTTGGAGAACCTGTGAGGGTGATCCTTCAAACCAGTGTTTTAACGGCTTAGAGTGTGTTTAGTTGATATCTTTGAGAAGGGTCGAGGATTCTCTAAGTAACCTTTGAATTTAGTATTCTAAGATCCCGGTTCCACAATAGTTTCAATACTGATAGAAACCGTGTCATGCATGTGTAGGAGTCTTCCCTAGGTAGTACTTTTAATCCATTTGAAATCGTCTGTTATTTCGTTCTCACGTTCTAATTTACTTTGATTTAGTTATTTCTTTTAAACTTTGGATTTTTCCATGAAAACCCCCCTTTTTTATTAATCATTAATTTAGTTCTTAGTCGGTATTGCAATAGTTAGATCGAGTCAATTTTACGTTTTTCCATAGAAGTTCTGTGGTTCGATATTCAGACTTACTTAGCTTTAGTAGAGTCGATAGGTACACTTGCCTGTCAATAGTTTAGATTAGAGAGTCTAGAGTATTACTTCGTGTCCAGTTTTTAGTTATTTTTAATTATTTATTTAAACTACTTTTTAGGACATCACATGTTGAACAGGTTGTTCAACCGTCCAAACAGTACCCCCAAGCGTCTGAAATTGCCTTAGAAAAGGCTAAGTAAGCCCAAACATCTAACCAGGGCCCAACCGTCTGAACAGTACCCCAACCGTCTAGAAAAGCCTTAGAAAATCCTAAGTGCAAGCCCAACCGTCTGAACAGTAGCCCATGCGTCTAAGAATTTGACTCAGACGCCTAAGTTTGGACCAACCGTCCGAATAGTGCTCATGCGTCTGGAATAGCCCAACCATCAAAGTGATGAAACGTTCAAATAGTGCCCATGCATCTGGGATGTTTCAAAACGCCTAAGTATTGAACCGCCTAAATAGTGCCCATGCGTTTGAGCAGGGCTCATGCGCCTGCATAATGCTCATGCGTCTAGAACACTTAGAGTATTCTCTGAATTTTTTAGCAGAACAGAATCATTAGAGTTTGACCCAGGTTTGACTAGGGTTTTTAATTGTTATTATATTTGCATATTATGAGTTGTTCTTACAATCATAGTAATTATTATTGTGTGACCTATATGGTGTGCATATGAACATAAATACAAGTATTACTTTTAACAAGTGAAAGAGAAATAACAAAAGAGAAGTGGAACTTAATTAAAAAGTTAACAAGTCTTGCAAGCTTATAGGAGGTGCACGACCTTGTTGTCGTTAGCTCAACTGTGATGAGGGTTAGCTACCCCTAAAGCTCACGGGGCCAATCAATTGAGATTGGCGGACCTTTGTAGCATGCCCTAGGTGACTGGGCCGGCCTTGTGTATAGTAATTCAGACTATAGACTGTAGAAGGGCCCAGCACCAGTTTCTCCACGCATATACTTTAGGGTACTGCTCATTGGTCCACATAGACAGTGAAAGATAAAGTTAAAAGAGTACAAAATAAACAAGGTACACAGTAAAGAAAGAGAACATCACCTTGTTGTATAGTTAATGTGTGCTCATGTACAAGAGTAAGAGATGCAATTTCTACAAAAAGAGTATTTTCATACATATACATTACATAAGGTATTTTTAATACTTTTAAAATTAGAACTCACTCAGCAACGCTGACTTTTATACATTTTCAGTTGGCAGGTAATTATTGCTGAGGATGGCACGAGGGTGAAGCTACTCGGCAGGAAAAGTCTGACATCCATTCTAAAGTCATGATATTGTTGTTTTGTAATGCAATTAAACAATCTTTTATAACTTTAACATTGTTGTATTGCTTAACACAGTATCTTTTTAAATAATAGAGAATGGTTTTTGCTCACATAATTCCGCTGTATATTTAGTGAAATGTTTATCAATTTGTTTATGAGCAATGAATGACCAACTGTGAGGTGCCCGGAAACGGGACCTTACACAAGGCCCCTATCGTTTTAAGTACACATAAAACAACTCTTATTAGGGTGAGCCAGCACTAGGCAAGGGCCTTATCATTTTAGTATGAATGATATAATTCCTTGAGCAAGTAGCCTAGCCAACATAAACTCAAGTCGCTACTCAGTAATTCCAGCTCTCTGCTTGGCGACAATAGCCTGGTGAACAACCATCATAGCCTATTTTTCTTCCTTAAATACCTAATGTTGCATCTCATACTCTCACTCCTGAGTATCATGTGCCCACTACTGTGCGTTTGTAGTTGTCTACTTGAATGTCATAAGTCTTTATTTCAGATCTACTATCTTCTCCTATAAGGAAATCTGCCAATCTATAATATTCACCAACTAGGTCTAAGATTTTTTAATTTGCAGGTCATGACTGCAACATCGAGCCACCAAAGTAGGAACATTTACCTCCATCGACTCACTAGTGAGAGGTAGTGAGATGTCTCACCAACCTCATAAACTAAGGGTATCCCATGTGACCTCTCGTATTTTTGTTTAACGTTTTTTAACTTCGTTATCTTTTGTATGTTTTGGGGTCTCATTTGTAATTTTCTTGTAACTTGATTCCTTTTAGTATCCTTATAATTTAGATATTATTAAATAATTAGGTAAATAATAATAATAATGACAATATACATAACAATAATCATAACAATAATAAATAGCAAGTATAAATATAATGAAAATAATAATAATAACAATAAATACTGATAATAATAATAAGCATATTAGGTGTTAATCTTGTAATTTTATAATAATAACATGAGTCTTGTTATTTTAGAAACTTATAAATTAAAGATTTTAGGCATAAAATAATAATATTTAAACTCCAGGGGCTAAACTTTAATATATTTTTAACTAAAACATAAAACTTTGGTTTAAAAGGAATTAGTCCTAAAGTACAGGGACCAAAGTGTAACTTTTACAAAACCAAACACCTCCCCCCCCTTTTCTTCCCCGCTTTTCTAGCCAAGTCCCTCGGCCGCTCCGGTCGAACTCCGGCAAGGCCAAAAAGGCTCCTTTTGGCCGCGGTTTTGACCCAAAACGCAACTAATTGATTCGCAGACCAATTTCAAACATGAACATGGGTTTTAATTCGAACATTAACGCAGTATTGATGATCATAACCCACGAACCGAACCTCACCATAAACCAAATCCGTTTCTTGATTTAAACCATACTATCAATGCAATTAAATCATTTCGAACGTTCCTCCCATCATATTGAAGTTACTAGTATGAGTAGTTGCATCATAACAGCCTTTAATTCAATTAACAACCATCCGTAACCCTCGATTGAAATTAATCTTATTACACTCGAATAGATTGTAATTGGGGTATATAAACAGAGGGTAAAACTTCTAATAGGCTTTCCTAAACTCTCTGAACTTCCAATTTCACCAAACACACACACATACATCAAACTGAATCAAGAACAGCCGCACGCTGGGTCGAACTTGAAATCGACAGAATAAATTCAATCCAGGTAATTGAATGGGGCTTTGTACATGATTTGATGTGGAAAATCAAAGCCCTAATATTAATTTATGTAACACAACGAATTTCTAGTCAATTGGTTCGATTTGATTTCTAGGGTTCATGTGGGTTTGGGGTTTCATTGTTTTTGTATTTCTAACAATTAAAACCCATTTCTTGGCAGGCTTAGGCGCCCTTGCCTACTGGTTAACAACATGTGCTCGCATTCTTGGGGTCCCTGGTTCAAACCCGGGCACCCCCAATATTTTTAAAAAACGTTTTTTAAGAAATTTTAATTACAGAAATTTTTAGTTATTATGAAATAATATTTTTGTAAACTTTAATAACTTCTAAGCGCACCAATTATTTTCTGTATTTTTTTAAGTTTAAATATTAAATATCTTTTTAATAAAACAATATAACAAAAGTCGTTTTTAGTTTATTTCATGTAAGATGAAAATTTGTTAATAATAGTTTAAATTAATAAACTATTATTGGAGAATATGTTGCTTATAATTATTGTTAACCATGTTATTTTAAATAATTATTAAAGTTACTCACACATTATATTTAATTTACCCGTTATTATAAATGCTTTAATTTCATTACTAAAATGGTGTAATTCTTTTTATAAGTAATCCATTGTTTAATTCGTTTGTTTATCGAAAACCCCAAATCTCTATTGAAATCCTAGTTCACGTTTGATTGTTTATATTACCTTTAAACTTAACCTTGAAATATATACGTTAGGTATCTTGTAAAAGGAATCGTTGAAGCACCGTTTAATTTCATGTTATCATCTTATATATATATCAGGTGAGTATTTCTATACCCCTTTTTATATTTTCACACTTTGGGGTGAAACATGTTACCTTATAATCGTTGCACTTGTAAAACGTTTGATTCTTGTAAACTTATGGCAATTCACTTGTATGTTGTGGTTAGTTGATCTTTGTAGCTACCATGTAATGTCGATTATATGTACAATCATTAACTATTGCTAGCCTGACGACGTCATAGATCTATGGGTCTGACAAGCCTGCTTGGTTAATCCAAGTACACTTAGCTAATCGTATATACTTGTAAACGTTTGAGACTTGTAAAACTGTCAAGGTTTGATTGTGCATTCTGTCTTACATCCCTAGTTACTATGTTCACTAAATTCATCACATGAATTGCCATCTTTTATATACTTATGTATTGAAAACTATGGAAATCTCACCAACTTTATGTTGACCCTTTATTTTTAACATGTTTCAGGAAACGCTCAAGTTTAATGCTATCTTTGAAGTTTATCCACATCTAGGATTGGACCTAGTTTAATAAATGAAACGTCTTGGATTATTTACATCCTATGTTATGTCTGTTTCTCTTATTTGTGACTTATGTTTGTAATGCTACATTTGAAACATATGATAATAATATTTACATTTAAAGATAGCATTATGTGGCTGTGAACAATCTTAACCCTCACATCTCGATGATTTCACCGTTAAGGTTGGGGTGTGACAGATTGGTATCAGAGCCCTTAACTATAGGGATTTAGGTTATTAGAAATGGTGACCTAGACTATAGTTTATGCATGAACCTCATAGAAAAATCCTTATAATCTTGTGTATACTTATTGCTGCATGTCACATGATGTTATCTATTTAGGGATGCCTTTTGTGCAACTTGATGCCGTTAGATATGTGTGCCTTATAATTAAATACACTTGGTTACTTGTCTCCCTAGACTTATCTTTGACTCTTTGATTCCCTCCAACAAATGAAACTTCCTAAACTTAATCTCGATGACATGTGGAATCTACACTTATTATCATGGTTTAATTCTTTAGACTCTATGTCTAATCTATGAAAATCTCATCAAGGTTTTGATTTCATGAACCTAAGAAATTTGTGTGACATATAGACACCTGTATTCTGGATTTCCTGGCAACAGGCCTTCGGGCTAAGGCAAGCATATCGTATAAATATCGTTGCGAGACCAGTTATGCTTACCTGGGGATTTCTGGGATGAGTGATAAACTATGGTCAACATACACAAGTTTCTAAGGCAAATGGGTTAATTTACCTTGACGTGTCAACGTTTCCAAATGGTAAGGCGTTACCAAATGGAACCATCGAGTTTATATATAAAATAACAAAAAATCCTTGATTCCTTGGACTGGTTTATCATCTCATTCCTATCTTACAGAATGTTCCCGTTGATATTGAACTGGTTTACTCCTCAATTCCTATGTTTAAACATCATTTGTGTGCCTCAAGTAACTATCCTTATACCTTGACCAATGTGTACATGGATCTTAATATATCCAAAGATATTGGGCATCTAAACCGAATGGTTTTCAAAACTCTAAATTGTTACTTATGGTTTTCAAATCTCCATAAAGTGTATCCCATAACTGAAATCATGCAATGCTGAAAGGTGGAATTCCTGCACCTCAGGATATTTTGTCTAGGCAAGGTATACATAGTAATCCGATTCGACCATAGGATCCGTTTACCTGACTTGGAACCCATGAGATGAGTGTTCGTTTATAGGTGCGCATGTTTCAATAAAGTTGTGGTTGACTTAACACTTTGAGAAGTCAACATATTCCCTTTATTTGCAAACCGAATGTTTACATCTCATTGTTGTATTGAATCATTTTGTGTCATTCATCTTGTTTCTTGATCTACATCCTTCAAGATTTGAAAACCTATCACAAATGATTATGTTATCCCGTACGGTAACCCTAATCTTAGTCGAGTTTTGCAAAATCTTCTAACCGTTTTGCACCATAGGCAATGCAAGAGTCCGCAAGTCAACTTATGACTAAGGACACTCGTATCTCTTAAATGATTCTATCTCATTAAAACAGGGGTGACTCCCTTACTTTGGTGATGACTTTCCATTCGCTATTATTGTTCTTATGAAATTTCGTTATCAAGACAGAAGTGAACCTCTTACCTTGATGACCATTTCTCCTTCTTGTTCTTATGAAATCGTATTTTACCAGTAGAATTACCTTCTTAAAATAGGAGTGAATTTAGTACATCGATGATGGTTTTCAATTGTGTGTTTTATGAAATTTCATCCCCTGGATCGGAGTGATTTCCTTATCTTGTGGACAGATTTCACTCATTCTCCTCTTGAACTCATATTCCACGAATGAAATGACCTCACCAAAATAGGATTGAATCCCGTACTTTGATGACAAAGGTCAATTCTCGATTGTTTTCTTGTTATTATGAAATTCAATCATCAAGATAGGTGTGAAATCCATACCTTGATGATAATTTCACCCGTTTAAAATTTTATGGATGGTATTTTCCTCAAATGAAATGACCCCATCAAAGTAGGAGTGAATTCCGTCTTGATGAAACTTTTCATTTTGCTATATTTTGTTTCTATAAAACTTCACCGTTAAGATAGGAGTGGTTATCCTTACCTTAATGGTAAGTTACCTTATTTTATTCTTGTGGATCCTCAAAAATGAGTTAGGATCAAGCTCTCGTTTGGTAGTTAAGAGTCATACTTTGGGAAATACACCATCAAGCTAGGAGTGATAACCACATCTTGGTGACTATTCCCATCCCTTGATCTCAAACCTACCAAGGTTTTAAAACTTCAATTGACAAGAAACATGTAATAATTTGAAGGGTGAACACCGTTATCAGATTTATCGACGATAGTGTTCCAGCCAGTCAAGCTAAAGCATAATTCCTGAACTCAAAAGAGGTCCTTGCCACCTTAGGGTAATCTTAGTTCCAACCCTGGAACATTTAAATTTTAAATCGATTTTTTTTCTCTCACGTTGTTATGTTTCAATCTAGCTTTATGGAACCTTTTACTTCTTACTTATTGATTTTCTTCGGGTTATCATCAACACTTAATTGCACGTTGATAACACTCCTAAAATAGTCCTTCGTACAAGGTAAAGCCATTATAAATTTATGTCATGCCTTTCTGGTTATAGAAATGTACGGTTGTGTTCATGGGTTTGATGAACCGCATGTGCAAGCCGTACTTGGAAAGCTATTTGTGATTGCCTTTACTGTCGATATTCTAAATTCAAATCGATCATGAACAAAGTTTTTGTTTCACTCAGTACCCATAACTAAAAATGCAATTCTCATTATTTTGGATAACCTTTGAACTCCTAATCTTGAAAATCTATAAATTCTCTATCTTGATTGCGACTCATCAGACTTGTTATTACATTCATTCGGATATGGATAAAAAGGATCATGAATTTCCACGATTGGTATTCATGGTTTGGCATAAAGGAAATGTGAACATAGATTGGTATATGTTCAAATTGCCTCGTAATTCTTGATGCCTTTTGGTGCATTATTGATCGATTGGTTAGTTCCACGCATTTCATATTAGTTCATGTGAGATAACGAGTCAAGAAATTAACTCGTACCTACCTCAATAGTCGGTCATTGTGGTGTGTCGTTAAACATCGATCGTTAATTCTGATGATCGATTCACCTTCTGTTATTAGCAATGTCTCCAATCATCTTTAGGAACCCAGCTCAAATTTCAACATATCGAATCATTCTTAATCTGACGGTTTGACCGAAGGAACAATACATATTCACAAGATACGCATTGAGCTTGAGTCATTTTATTTAGTAACTCTTGGGACTCTCAATTTCCGTTGATCAAACTTTCATATAATTATAGGTCTTTTCATTGGCATCAAGATGTCATCTTATTATGTAAGTTCATTCAAAATGCTTGAGCTTATTGAGAAAGTGGCTTATAAGCTTAAACTGTCCTAATAACTCAACATTGTTTATCCAACATTTCATGCGTCAAATATCAAAATTTATCTTTTCAATGATAAAAGTTGCACGTTCCTTTGAAGGAAATTCAATTTGACGAGTCATTTCAATTCTAAGAAACTTGTTGAAATCACGGACCGAACACTGAAGAATATCCGAACATCTATCATACTAACTGTCAAAGTTCGTTAGTATCTAAACGTGCCCGAAAAAATTACCTGGAAACACGGGGGTCACATGAGGAAGAAATATCCCTATCTGTTCGTTTAGCCTTGTCTTTAATTTCGGGACGAAATTTCTTAAAGTTGGGGAGACTGTGACCTCTCGTATTTTTGTTTAACATTTTCTTAACTTTGTTATCTTTTGTATGTACGTTTGGGATCTTGTTTGTAATTTTCTTGTAACTTGATTCCTTTTAGTATGCTTTTAATTTAGATATTATTAAATAATTAGGTAAATAATAATAATAATGACAATAACAATAACAATAATCATAACAATAATAAATAGCAAGTATAAATATAATAATAAAAAATAATAATAATAATAAAATACTGATAATAATAATAAGCATATTAAGTGTTAATCTTGTAATTTTATAATAATAACATGAGTCTTATTATTTTAGAAAACTTGTAAATTAAAGATTTTAGGCATAAAATAATAACATTTAAACTCCATAGGCTAAACTGTAAATATATTTTGAACTAAAACATAGAACTTTGGTTTAAAAGGAATTAGTCCTAAAGTACAGGGATCAAAGTGTAACTTTTACAAAACCAAACACCCTCCCCCCTTTTCTTCCCCTTTTCCGGCCAAGTCCCTCGGCCGCTCCGATCAAACTCCGGCAAGGCCAAAAAGGCTCCTTTTGACCGCGGTTTTGACCCAAAACGCACCTAATCGATTTGCAGACCAATTTTGAACCTGAACATGGGTTTTAATTCGAACATTAACGCGGTATTGATGATCATAACCCATGAACCGAACCTCACCATAAACCAAATCCGTTTCTTGATTTAAACCATACTATCAATGCAATTAAATCATTTCGAACGTTCCTCCTATCATATTGAAGTTACTAGTATAAGTAGTTGCATCATAACAGCCTTTAATTCAATTAACAACCATCCATAATCCTTGATTGAAATTAATCTTATTAGACTCGAATAGATTATAATTGGGGTATATAAACAGAGGGTAAAGCTTCTAATAGACTTTCCTAAACTCTCTGAACTTCCAATTTCACCAAACACACACACATACATCGAATTGAATCAAGAACAGCCGCAAGCTGGGTCGAACTTGAAATCGACAGAATCAATTCAATACAGGTAATTGAATGGGGCTTTGTACACGATTTGACGTGAAAAATCAAAGCCCTAATATTAATTTATGTAACAACAACGAATTTCTAGTCAATTGGTTCGATTTGATTTCTAGGGTACATGTGGATTTGGGGGTTTCATTGTGTTTATGTTTATAACAATTAAAACCCATTTCTTGGCAGGCTTAGGCGCCCTTGCCTACTGGTTAACAACATGTGCTCGCATTCTTGGGGTCCCGGGTTCGAACCCGGGCACCCCCAATATTTTTTAAAAAAACGTTTTTTTAAGAAATTTAGTTACTGAAATTTTTAATTATTATGAAATAACATTTTTGTAAACTTTAACAACTTCTAAGTGCACCAAATTATTTTTTGCATTTTTTTAAGTTTAAATATTAAATATCTTTTTAATAAAACAATATAACAAAAGTCGTTTTTAGTTTATTTCATATAAGATGAAATTTTTTAATAATAGTTTAAATTAATAAACTATTATTGGACAATATGTTGCTTATAATTATTGTTAACCATGTTATTTTAAATAACTATAAAAGTTACTCACACTTTATATTTAATTTTACTCGTTATTATAAATGCTTTAATTTCATTACTAAAATGGTGTAATTCTTTTTATAAGTAAATCCATTGTTTAATTTGTTTGTTTATCAAAAACCCCAAATCTCTATTGAAATCCTAGTTCACGTTTGATTGTTAATATTATCTTTAAACTTAACCTTAAAATATATACGTTAGGTATCTTGTAAAAGGAATCGTTGAAGCACCGTTTAATTTCTTGTTATCATCTTTTATATATATATATATATATATATATATATATATATATATATATATATATATCAGGTGAGTCTTTTTATATTTTCATACTTTGGAGTGAAACATGTTACCTTATAATCGTTGCACTTGTAAAACGTTTGATTCTTGTAAAGTTATGACAATTCACTTGTATGTTGTGGTTAGTTGATCTTTGTAGCTATAATGTAATGTCGATTATATGTACAATCATTAACTATTGCTAGTCTGGCGATGTCATAGATCTATAGGCCTGACAAGCATGCTTGGTTAATCCAAGTACACTTAGCTAATCATATATACTTGTAAACGTTTGAGACTTGTAAAACTGTCAAGGTTTGATTGTGCATTTTGTCTTACATCCCTAGTTACTATGTTCGCTAATTTCATGACATGAATTGCCATCTTTTATATACTTATGTATTGAAAACTATAGAAATCTCACCAACTTTATGTTGACCTTTATTTTTAGCATGTTTCAGGAAACGCTCAAGTTTGATGCTACCTTTGAAGCTTATCCACATCTAGGATTGGACCTAGTTTAATAAACGAAACGTCTTGTTTTATTTACATCCTATGTTATGTCTGTTTCTCTTATTTGTGACTTATGTTTGTAATGATACATTTGAAA
Source organism: Flaveria linearis (assembly GCA_024085815.1). NCBI lineage: Eukaryota > Viridiplantae > Streptophyta > Magnoliopsida > Asterales > Asteraceae > Flaveria > Flaveria linearis. The sequence continues at coordinate 92,377 of JABSNV010000956.1, read as the reverse complement.
CATATGATAATAATATTTACATTTAAAGATAGCGTTATGTGGCTGTGAACAATCTTAACACTCACATCTCGACGATTCCGCCGTTAAGGTTGGGGTGTGACACCCCATAATGTCTCGCAAGGATGCCAATATATTAGGCATCCATGAGAATCTCCTAACGTAAGATCTGAGTCTAGACCTCTTGGCCTAAATAGGTGTTGCCTCATCATTGTTATCATCATCACCATTAGCAAGTGCCTTGCCCCTGCCTTTGGGCTAACCACTTTCAAAGAGTAACCCCATGTTCTTGCGAGCGTGTAGCTGGTTGTAACACCAAACTAAGAGTGATGGGTGGTATACGCGTAGGCTCCCTCAAACGTGCAATTGGGATCTCCTTCGTAATGGGTGTATCATCTCTAAGGCTGTCCAAAATACCCAACACTCAATGAAGGACCAGAACTTGCTTGGAATATGCATTCTATTCGGTAGTAAATGAGCAGAAAGTGGCTTGGATCAGTTTGGAAATGAGCGAAACCTGTGTAGAGGTACGTGTGACAACAGGAAAATTTTAAGTCAATACCCGACTCGACTTAGTCAAATTATGCATATTTTACATGTTTTTTAATTTTGTTATAGTTATTAGAAGTCATTCATGCATTGCAAAATTTCATGCATAACATTTCTTGCATCGATGATTCAGCATAATTATCATTTTTACACCTGGTACATCCGGCACACATGAACATTGGTGATAGTTAATATATACTTACTAATAAATACTTTAAAGTGTTTTAAACTATTTTAGATTCTAAATTAAATACATTATAAAGCTTAAATTTATAAATAAACCTAAACGCGTAAATTGATATTTTACCCGAATCCTTTTAACGCGACTACTAGATACATGATGTATCATGAATATATCATCAATATTGAAATATGTAATATTATATAAGTTCTTAAAATACTTTAGTGTTTAAAAAAGTGAAAAGAAAATATAAAATATGTAAAAATACTTATAGTGCAACAATACTACCCAAATACCCAATACTACATAAAAATTAAAAATCAACCCCTTCCCCCCCTCTTTGGCCGTCCCCCTCCTTACCCCCCCCCCCCCACTTCTCTTATCCAAGATTCCTCAGCAATCTTATTGACTTTTACCAAAATCCAAGAGTTGCCTCTTTTGTTAAGATGTTGATTAAAGGGACAACCCTACTACCACAATTAGAGTGCTCCATCTCATCCATCTTTGTCCATGAGATAATATATCCATATTCTAAAACCCATGCTAAAAGAGTGTAAGGCTATAAAGTATGCAAGCACTTCATACACCAACCACACTAACATATCATGCTCATCTCTTCTCCCTTCTCCTAATTTACGGCCAAACCACCACCACCCCCACTTCACCATTTTTCAAATTGACTTCTACAAATCTTGGATGATACAAGTGCTATTGTTAGATACCAAGTGATTTTTGAAGCTTCCAAGCATCTTATAAAACCCTTCCATCTTTCCTTGCTTGATTTAAGTGAGAACTTTCTCTACTTATATATATATATATGTATATATGTAACATTTCACCATGTTTGTTCATCTTCTAGTTCATATGTAACAATGTTCATCCACAAAAGTCTTTCATGTTAAAAAAATGGTGTTTTTACCAACAAGGAGTTCCAAGAATAATATTTCATACAAGACATTTTAACATGAATTAAATCATGATTCTTGTTCTTAAAAAATAAATATTAATAGATTCATATTTGACCAAGTTACTAGTTGGTGATTTTATAAATAGTCATATAGATTTGTTAAAACTCAAGAGAAGCTATAAAAGGGTTATGTTATTGTTATGGTTATGGTATTTTAAACCTTTGCAAGTATTATTATGAATTCTTATATATATTCTTCAAGTTATACTTAGTTAGTAAGTGGTAATATATTATTACAAAAGTTGGGTTATAACTAGATGACAATTTGACTAAATTTACAAGTATGGTTATATATATATATATATATATATATATATATATATATATATATATATATATATACATGAGACTTTAAAAGGAAAAAATATGAACTTAATAACTAAATATTATGTTAGTTTAAGGGGGATGTTAAAATGGTTAGTAGATGACTTTTAACAAAGATGACATGTGATTTTGTTGCTTTGACATAGGACTTAAATTATAGATTTATGTTTTTTATATTAGTTACTAGGTCACTTAAAAAGATGGGTTAAGACAAGTTGATAAATTGACTAAAGTAGCTAACTAATTCATTAAAGAGATTTCACTTTATAATATACTCAAATTACTTAATAAATTAAAAAAATCCTAATTTAATATGTGTCAAGAACTAGACATAATAAAAGAATAATCATACTAAGAAAATAATTAAATAATTATTTTATGGGCAAATATATATATATATATATATATATATATATGCATGGATTGTAAAATATGAAAACTAGTGATTTTACTTGGATGTTAATATTTCAAATTGTATTTCAATTAATATAATATAAATATTATTTTACCTAAGAAAATAAGATTATTTCAAAACACTTGGTCTGTAATTTTATATGTATATTACATAACTAATTACTAAACACTCGAGTCACATCTCGGGTCGAGTCAAAATGATATTTAATTACCTAAGTAATATGCCAACTTCAAGATACAAATGTTTTTTAACATTTTCAAGCGAAGTCTAATTTATTAAAATTTTCTTGGTAATATATATATTTCACAAATATCAATTTTGTGTCACCAACAGGTCGTCGATCCAAACTCTTTGTAACCAAGTGTGTGGATGAAATAGTTACATGCTCATATTACATGTCGGAGCAATTACTTAGACATAAGTTGACTTGATTGTTCTAGGATGAACTTAGTTTGGATTTTCCTGAGCACTTTGGATACTTACAGATTTTCACACCAGACGCACTTCATAGGTGAGTTTTACAGTCCCAGTTTTACTTATTTTTCTTTTGAGGGAGATTACATACAAATTACTATTTTCTTAGACACATTTACTTGCCAATAATTTCACATGTTATATAAGTTGTTTACTTACCGTATGAAGTCCCCTTTTATCGGACCGTTAGTTTATTTCCTAAAGCGAGATAAACATGAATAGTACTATTGGGTTTAAGTACGCCCACCCAGGTTAATTACCATAACTCCAAAGGTCTAACGGGTGCATTATTAGCCTATTAACCCATGTGATTACGGTAGGTATAGGTAGGGGTAATCTATTACAGTCACAGTCTAGCTTCAGTTGCGATGCTTGTATAATGTTGTAGTATTGTTTGATCGACAATCAAATCATGAAAAGACTTGTGATCCATTACACTTTTTACTATTATTTTAAAACCAGTGGACTCGCCAACTTTATGTTGACATATTTTTCATGGATGTTTTCTCAGGTATTTGACATTTGCATCAAGTTAAGCTAGCTTGGACCACATCGCATTTAGGGCCATTCATGTTGTTGGATCATTTATTTATGTATTAATCGTGTTTTGAAAACAATTTATATTAGCTCTACTTCTTCCGCAATTCAACTCTGAAAATAATTATGTATTTTTAAACTTATTTGCAACGTATGTTTATTAAACCATGTAGTGGTCGATCAAAGACTGTGATTCCATGACATTCATCCCCCGCGAGGAACCGCCCTGGTTTGGGTGTGACAGTACGCTAGCTCTAGCTAGAATTAATTTATAATGTGTGTGTATATATACAACACATTATGGTATGAATTATTAGTTCAATTATTATAGGTTGTGTAGGCCGCTAGCCCATAGTAAAATTAGTTTAATTTTAGGCTTCTACATTCCCTTATATGGGGCTTTATTCTATTAATGTTAACTAAAAGTTGAAAATTGAAATACTCCGTAGTCCAAACTCCAGGTGACATTCTACCTCCCAGCTGGCACCAAGTTTCTAGCAGCTCTTCCTTCTGATACCGACGTTCCAATAACTGTCAACATTCCCTCTTGCATCTTTCGAGTAAGTTCTTTTTTTTTTAAAGCAAGAGAACTCCATTAATAGGCCAGGCCAGCAAAAAGCTAGGCAGGCAACGGAATATACACCAGCAGGTTAATATTACCCAAAGTTATTGTTATTTAACTGCTTAATTAATTTAAAGTGATAGTCAAAGAATGTGTATATATTTAGTTGCCTAAATGTTTGAAAGTCAGATTTAGTTATTTAAAGAGATACGGATAATTTGTATTTAGTCATATTCATAAGTTGTTTAAAGTATGTATGTATTAATGTTGGGGTAACTTTGTAAAATACTAACCAACTTTCAAAAGTGTTACAATTAGGTAACTCAAGTTTTAAAACCGTTCCAATTAAGTCACTCAGTTTTTATATTTTATATAAATTAGAAGCCTTAACATATTTTTAGCATGTTATATTTTTGTTTCAATTAGAAAATATTTTTTTCTATCTTTTGATGCTGATATGGAACGTTGACGTAAATTTTAGGTATTTTTTTTTCTTTCATAATTAAAATGTTTTTTTTATTTTTTAATATAATTTTATATATTACAAATTCTGACCACCACGTCTTCTCCACCGTTACTTACTTGACATAAGAAAATTTAATGATGACTCGATTTGATCATTTGATGGTCCAATTTGAGAAAAATATGTATGAGTGACTAAATTAGAACACTTTTGAAACTTGGCTACTATTCGGTGACATTTTCCCATTAATGTTTATTTGCTTAATAATTCTAAAGTGAGTGTCAAAGAAAGTGCATGCCTTTAGTTTCTTACTGTAAGTATTTAATTGTTAGAGTTGCATAAAGTTGTACAAAAAAATATTATTTACATGCTTAAAGCCAGATTCAAAAGCCATATTAAAGGTATGTGTCTGTATCATTTGTTTATAATTAATATATGTATTCTTTTATAAAATGTGTTCTCAAAAAGAATCAAATGGAATTGAAACTTCATGTTAAACTTAGTGACGGAGTGAGCGTCAAGCTAGTTGATGAATTGAAAGTTAAGAATGATGTATGTATGTAGAAGAGAAAGAATTATTTCAAGGTGGATCCACACTTTGTAGACATAAATGGTGTACAAAGTGAAATGGTGAGCGAAAAAACAGTGCATTCGTTGTAAGCATGGCTATGTAGTAGGAAGCGCAAGCATCACAACAAATCTTAAGCGACACCTCGGAGATCGTGTATATTACCAAAGATCGATTGGTAATATAATTTTGACTCAAATGGTAGTCATAGTAATACTGGTTTCATTAATTTTAAGTCAAGTAGGGGTCATAACAAGAAAAAAGTATAGAGAAATAATTGCAAAATGATCATAATAGCTCATGAGTTGAATTTCTTATTTGTTAAGTATCACTGCTTTAATCATTTAATAAAGTATATCCATCCATTATATCAAAAAGTAAGTACGTCAACAATCACAAGAGATTGTATAAAATTGGTGATGGAGAACAAAAGAGGATAGAAAAAGATTTTGAAAAAGGTTGATTGGTCTCACTTACTTGTGCCCGTTGGACATTATACCAAACCATTGGAAACATGTGTTTGACAACTCACTTTGTTGATTCTCATTGGTAAACGCAAAAAATATGTAATTGGTTGTAGTGAGCTTGTAGCACCCCGTAATGATGTGTTATATCGGATGTTATTTTAGAAGTTTTACTAAATGGGACATTCAAGATAAAGTAGGTATAATTACTTTAGATTCTAACAATGCTAAGACACCTACATATTTTAGGGATAAATTTTGAAGGGAAAGGAACAATACATTTTGAGGGACTGTTTTTTAAGGTAAATTTGGTCACACATTTTACATTTAGCATCACATCTTAAAATGGTCATATAAGATGGATTAGGAACTACTGAAACATGGCCTTAGGCCAGGTGATCCAATCTCACCCATCTTGTTTGTCATTGCCATAGAAGCTTTTGCTTCTATGATTAAAATGGTCGTCTTTTGTGGAAGCTTCAAATGTATTGCTTTTCCTAATCATAGTGTGATTTGGTCTCATTTATTATTTGTTGATGTGTTAATTATTGAACATTAGTCTGAATCTAATGTAAAGTAACATTTTTCGAATACTTAGATTCTTTCATATTTGTTATGGCCTTAAAATATATTTCGGAAAAAGCAAGTTATATGGCATAGGTGTTAACTAAGACATTGTTACTGACATAGCTTCTTGGAGTGGATGCAATCAGATTCACTTCCTTTTAAGTATTTAGGCATTCCGAGTCATGAAAACTTGAACTTAATCAAATCCTAGAAACCGGTGATAGAAGCTTTTGTAAATAAGCTAGCATTATGGAAGAACAAAAACATTATTTATGGGTAGTAGAGTAACTATAATCAACCCTCGCTTGTTTACACCTGTATTTTTTCTCTTTATTTATGCCCTAGAAAAAGGTCTTGATCTTGAAAACATCAAAAAGGCCTTCCTAGAAGGAGTGGTAGCAATGAAGTTAGGAAATTCCATTACGTCAAATCGTCGAAAGTTATTTCTTCCAAAGATTATGAGGGGCTTGGCATTGGGTTGCCAATCTGTCTCTTTCGGCCACATGTCGGTGGCGGTCATAGTTTTCACGACCGAATCGGACCGGCCGGTCCGACCGATTCGACGGGCCTGTCCGACCGATTCGACCGGGATCGGTCCGGTGGCCGGACCGGTCAGGTATGGATCATTTTTGAGTGGTCGAACTGGCCGGTTCGTCCTGAACCGGTGGTCGAACCGGGAAACCGGACCGGTTCGGACCGGTTCGGACCGGCCACGGACAACATAGCTGTTCTTGCTCGGATCTGGTGTTGCAGGTTGCCGGAGTTTGGTTGTTGGAGTTGCAGGTCTCTAGAGGGGATGAGGAAGAAGAGAGAATGAGGTAGTGAGAGAAAGATGAGAATAAAATAAAAGGGGGCACAAGACTTTAAACAAAAAGAGTATCCTACCTGTTAGTGACTGATCACTGTTTGTGGGCTGATCAGAACAGCAAAACAGTAATCCAGAAGTGCAAGTAATATAGAAGTGAGAGAAACATAAACTTTTTGACTTGATGATTTTGGTCTACTTTTAGTTTACTTTTAGTGTAAATTTTGGTTTTGGTCTTTAATCATTTTAACCATTTCAGTCCAAAAAGAAATCTTTGATCATATCATGCCCTGTGGTTTCATTTTTGTAACAGTTTTGGTCCCTGACACTAACTCTGTTAGTTTTCTTGGTTAAATCTAAGGGTATTTTGGTCCTTTTACACCTAAAATTAAATTAATAAAATTAAATAAATTATAATAAATAAAAACCCTAAAGTCAAACCTAACCACATTTATCTTCTTCCTTCTTCATCCTCATCACATCTTCACCTCCACCATCCACACCCAAACCCTTGTCAACCACATCAACCAATTGTCATCCACCGCCTGCTCCGCTCACCATCCATACCCAGACTCCACACACTCGTCATCTACTCATGAAACCCCACAGCTCTACACCTCTTAGGCCCTCTGTGGCTCCACCTTCGTCGGATAAAGCTCATGAGATGGCACCAGCGCCCCCTGCTCCTCCCCCTGGGCGACGATCCCGTCCCGATTTTGAAAACTGTCATGAAATCGAGGGTTAGGATCTTTCGAGCTTCTATTGCTGGACGGATGATGTTCTTCCGCTGTTAAAGGCGCACCCTTTGGTGGCGTCGAGGATTAGGTTTCTTAATCTACTCAATCCTGCGTTTCGTGAGGGGGCTTAAGGCTCTGGAGCTTGAGGAGATTACAAAAGCGTGCTCTAATTTGAAGAAGCCGTTGATTGCTCGTGTCTTTGATCCCAGGTATGTTGGGTTTGTTGGGGATGAAACGCTCATTTCGCTTGCCGTGAATTGCCCTAATTTGTCGCTGCTGCATCTTACGGATCCTTTGGTGTTGGTGAACGCTAGGGGTGACCCCGAGGCGTAGGGGTTTACGAGGTACAGGCTTGTTATCAAGGCTACAAGCCAGCCTGGTCATGATTCCAGGATGTTTGACAACAAGCTTCCACTAACGAGATGAGCGGAGCAGGCGGTGGATGGCATTGGTTGATGTGGTTAGCAAGGGTTTGGGTGTGGATGGTGGCGGTGGAGATGTGATGATAGAAGAAGATAGGTGTGGTTAGGTTTGAATTTAGGGTTTTTATTTTATTATAATTTATTTTATTTTATTAATTTGATTTTAGGTCTAAAATGACCAAAATACTCTCAGATTTAACCAAGAAAACTAACAGAGTTAGTGTCAGGGACCAAAACGTTATAAGAATGAAACCACAGGGCATGATATGATCAAAGATTCCTTTTTGGACTGAAATGATTAAAATGGTTAAACCACAGGGACCAAAACCGAAATTTACTCTTACTTTTAAATGATTTTTTCTTTTAGTTTAGCTTTCTTTTCACCGTCTGTGATTTTTTTCTGTTTTGTATTTTTATACTTTATGTTTTTTTTTGTTTTGAAGTTTTTTGATCGAGTATGAGGTTGTTGATTGTATATGGAGTTATTATAAACAAACTAAATCTTTTTGTTATCTTATTTGTTCAAATTTAATGATTAATATGGTATATATTTTAGGGGACTAATTTATAATTATTATATAAATATACTTAACTATATATATAAATATAAAATACATATATAAATCATATATAAATTACTTATATTTGATTATATATATAACTATATATATAATATACTATGTATATATTTATGACGTTATCCGGTTCTTTAATCCGGTCCGACCACCAAACCAGTAAGGCGTCCGGTTCGACGTCCGATCCGATCCTGAAAACGTTGGTGGCAGTATAGGGATGACCAAAACTATCTATGGTATAAGGTTATCAAATCAATTCATAAAAAAGCCTTTTACTGTTTGTCATTGTTTACCTGTCAAAAACAAGATTTAGGGTCCTTAGAAAGCCATCGTAAGGGTTAGCATTGTGGTTCTCATCTACAATATCAACTTGTTAAACTCCATCAAACCCGTTATTGGTTTAGATAATCTTACAAAGTTCTGGTTGGATAAATAGATCAATGATTCCTCTCTTCGTGATTTATTCTCTTATTTATTTAACTTGGAAATAGAGAAAAATATTTTGATGAAAAAATGATTTGAAGTCACCTCGAACCAGACTACATGGAAAATGGTGATGGCACCATAACCCACCCAAGCTCATTATAAGTATTAATCAAACTAAATAACTATTTGAGCTTACTTGCCTCCTTTACGGGTTTTTAGTTACAATGGAAAGGATAGTGATATATGGAGATGGTAAGAGAACCGAAGTACCCAATTAGAGTTTCACTCAAGCATTATTTGCTCAAAGATAGATAACAACATGAATATGGAGCCTAATCTTGATCAAACTCTCCACCGGAATAATCTTGTTCCAATCAAGATTAATACTATTATGTGGAGAGCCTTGATGAGTAAGATCCCCACACTGGTCGCTCTGTGTCTGAGGGGCATAAACTTCCCTTCGGTTATGTTTTCCGGTAATACCCAAAATCTGTTGACCATGTGTTCATCTCATTTGATGCTGCAACTAATTTATGAGCTTTCACCAGGCATTTGTTAAAGGATACCTCCAATTTTCGCATTCACTTTCAATGACTTGATGACCATCTATTATCTACAACATGTAATGTTTAGAAAAAAAAAGTTATTGCAAACAAGTATCACGGTCTCCTGTTGGGTTATTTGAAATTCAAGAAATGAAAAGACACATAAAACAAGCTAGCTATACTAGATTATTTGATTAGTGCGATTAAATTTGTTTCCTTTCTTTTGGATTAAAAACTATCTCCTCATGTTGGCCATAAACCGGGAGGAGTAGCGTACTTTCTATTTTCATATGTAATAATAATAATTATTATTGCTCTATCTCTTATCACTTATTTGATGTATGTATCATTTCCAAATGTTTGTATAAGTTTTTAACTTCTTGGTAGTTTAATTTAATCTTCCGCTTAAAAAAAATTACTCAAAAATAAACCGCACCACTCGCATGCACCGGCTTATACGAACTTATTTATTATCTTTTTTCCATTTGTGCATTTACGATTAAAAGTATAACTTCTTAACCCCACCGCCGCCACCACCACCACCACCACCACCACCACCACCACCACCACCACCACCACCACCACCACCACCACCAGCAGTAGCAGCAGCAGCAGCAGTCATGGCCGCCGTGCTATCAAAAACCGCTCATCTCCGTCGCACTTACCGACTCTTTTCCACTTACACCGCATCTCGTCTAACTCCTCATATCTTCAACGAAATCCCCAAACCACATCTCCACCAACGTCTCACTCGATCGGTTCGTCTCTCCATCCTGAAACACTTATATATATATTATAAATCATGTTGTGCAATTGTGTTAACATCTGTTAGGTTTTCAGGATTTAGGATCGTTTACAAGGCTCCCTAGGTTCTTATCAACTGACGTTAATGCGGCTGCTACCGCTGCTAAAATTCTTCAAACTGATTCGACATTGAAGGAAACGGTGTCAGATGCTCAGTCTGATAAGGGGAAGCAGTCTGATGATTCGAATCAGAGTTCAGAACAAGGAAAACCTGTTAGAGGAGGGGTAACTTTCTTCCAATATATTCATTGCTTTCTATTCATGGTGGTTAACTCAAGGTGTAATTCGTTAAGGGCTCTTCAAAAATTGAGATGAAACTTGAGCTCGAGCTCGAGCTCGGTTCGTGTAGGTTTTAGAAAAAAGTTTAGCTCAGCTCAGTTAGGCTTGATTAGATTGTTAGAACTTAGAAAAAAAGATGGAATGATGGAGAGTTGGGCTTAAAAGGTTGAATTTCTTTTATTTGAGCTGTAAAATTTTATCGGTTGAGGTTAAATGTAGGTGAGCTAGGGAGTGATCCACCCTTAGCTCGGCTCATTTACAAACTTGGCTGATTTGAGCAAGCTTTTTTCGAGCGAGCCGCGTGTTACGAGCTATATGGACAGTCCTAATTGGTTAATAAAATTCTAAACATGTACATTCTAAATTTTATATGCGATTTTCATAAGCTTCTTAGTTATACAGTTTACATCATTCATGTGTTGCTAATAAATAGGGAATCATTATGGTTTTATAGAAAAAAGAATCTTGACTTTTAGGGTGGGCCTTAGAGGTCATGGGCTCAAACTGTGGGAAACAACCTCCTGCACAAAATGAAGGGTAAGGTTGATCGCAAAGCAATCTTGCCCCTCCCCACCCCCGTGCAAAGCGGGAGCTAAGTTACGCATCCAATACACACTTTTAGGCTTACTGAAAAGTTCTAAGACTGCTACATGGCTGTGATGATAATTGTCTAAACCTGCATCTATGCTTTCATTCTTTTTAATTATTTGAGATGGTAATAACTAATAGTGTGATGATCTACAGCCCATTTCTTGGTTGAGCTTTCTTTTGCTGATCGTCACTGGAGCAGGGGTTATCTTCTACTATGATCAGGAAAAGAAGCGGCATATTGAAGGTAGATAACTATGGTGAGTAGGGTATTTGTATCGTTTTAGGAGCTTCTTCTGCTTAGATGGATGTTAGAGCATGATATTTGATAAGAAGATGAAGCCTAGTAGGATAACGCAGTTTCACTTGCAATTTTAGCTTCTTAGTATGCTGTTTTTCTAATTGAATTAGATCGAGGGATTTGGGTAATCAACCTGTTTTGGCCTGAAAAATCAGAAGGCTTTTTGGTTTCTAACCATGGCTTTCTATGCTAAATAATTACTTTTGTTGTTATTATTATTTATTTCCATCTATGAATGTAGTTAATCTTCATCTACTAATTCAGGGTGTAGGATTAAATTATGAGCGGTGTGTGGCAGTGTGCGACTGGACTCTTCCTTTAGAACTTTTGTTCCCATTGCTGTAGAAAATCATCAATAAAAAAGCATTTCCCCAACCTTTTATTAATTACATCTGGCCCTCACTGTGAAATAAATAACTGTTAGTAACATTCACATTAAAGCAAATCTAGGTTAAGTTCACCATCAAGATGTGACATATGTTTAAATTTTTCTATGCTTCTATATGGTTACTTCAGATAAGGTTGGCAATGATGTGACAAGATGGTTTGGCAATGTTTAAGTAAGGGGTCAAATTGGTTATTTTTGTCTCTCAAATAGGTAATGGTTCACATAATGTTGTGGATAGTTGGTGTTAACACCTTTTTTTTGCCACTTCCATCTTTTGCAATTATTATTTTAGAAGGAAAACTCAAGTTTAAGAGAAAATAGATTAAATAGTTAATATCAAGATAATGAACCTACTGAAACATCAATTTAGTTCTTCTTAGATAACAAATAAAAACTGTTGCATCAAAAACTGTTGCATCATAAATATAACATTATATGTTAAAAAGATTAGTTTTACTGTATAAGTATATGGAATTGTCTAGATTACAGAACTTGTCAGTTTTTTGATTCTTATTTACAGTTTTACTAGAATTGGTGTAGAAAAAGTTTTCTTGTTTTCTTAACATCATACAGCTTTATAAAATAATAACAATTTAATGAAATGCACAAGGCATGCTAATATTTATAACTTATTCAAGCAATTCACATGAATTCGGAAAAACTGTTTGGTTCAGTTGTCACCCATTCCTGTGCGGAGTATTATCGTTTTATCCATTTCTTGAACTTGTTGCCTGAGGGGTTAATTCCTGTCCACACGTGTTGCTTTTGTTCTTTTGCCCTTAAAAATATGATTGTTGGTCTTAGGCAATGTTTAAAGTAGCTATACTTTGCAAGGGAGACTTTTTTATTGGTGAATAGTGTTTTGAAGTGAACTGAAGGCATTATTGAAGGAAAGAGATGGAGAAATATGATTGTAGGTTTTGTCCAGTTCAACGTGTGCTTACGTTGATTGCAATGTTGTACTTTACAACAATGAACTAACGTCTAACATTAGAAAACAATTCTTTATTTGTTGCCAAAGTAGGGCGTACCCGGTGCAGGAAACTCCCGCTTTGCGCAGGGTCCGGGGAGGGGCCGGATCGCGGAGCAATCTGATGTACGCATCCTTTCCTTGCACATTTCTGTGCAAGAGGCTGTTACTGAGTTTTTGTCAAAAACAGGCTAAAATCCTGTAAAAGATGTTTGATCAGAAAGCAAGAAAGGTTTATTGGGTGATAGGATTACTTGTATTGCTCTCTGCAGAGCAATAAACACACGGATCACTGATTTATGGATGCATGTCTGTCAAATATGTTTCTCTGTATAAGTATTTTGTTTATTGTTTTTCTCAAGTGCGAAAGTGCGTAATAAGATGCATCCTCCCAAATGATATAGGGAACTAACCACCTTGTGCTTACAAAGTTATGAGCATGAAGTTGCAAACTTGCAATGCAGTTATAGGATTGGATCTAGAGTTCTGCCCTTGTGATTTCGACATTTTTTTGCAACTAGATTAGATATATGTAGTAGAAAATATATAGGAAAAGGAACCCACACTTATTATTGCAAAGGTGGGTTAGCATAATCATGCTTAAATAAAACAGGCATTTCCAACTTTCCATGCCTGGTCGTGGAAAGGGCATTATTTTCATGCACTTTAGAAACTAGAATTCAGCAACACATACACATTACCTTTTTGGGTAAATGTGAGAACATGTTACTGGTAAACTTTCTAGACCTACGAACCAATGGGACCGGGTAAATCACAACTTGTGTTGGACAAGTGGACTTCAATGGGATTAAAGGTAGGAATCTAGTGGAAGGTGAATTAGAATATGAGACCTGTGCTAGAGGGACACAGGTGCTTACCTTTATGCCACCCCCTCGAAGGTTCACACACTACCCTTTATATTGAATATATATTAATCTAACATTGAAATGACAAGTGACAACTTTTTGTTGGCAATCCCAACTAAATTTAAGCTAATAACTATAGATATTTTTTAGACTTAATTACATGGGTGGTCCCTGTGGTTAGGCCTGATCTTACTTTTGGTCCCTAACTCTCTGAAATTACAAGGTTGGTTCAAAACTTTGCACAAACGTAATAACGATGTTCCCTGAAACGGATATTCGTTAAGTTTTTCGGTTAATATTTTAAAATGATTAAAATACCCTTGTATCATTGTCTTCTCCAATCGATTCCACCAGCCCTTCAACTCCGGCGACCTACCGCTGCAATGAAACCCACCATCTCCAGAGATGGTGACGTTATGGCGATGGTGGTGATGGCGATGGTGGTGATGGCGATGGTGGTGATGGCGATGGTGGTGACAGAAGTTGAGCATATCTGAATCGTATTAACAACCATCAGATCTGATGCCGATGATGGAGGTGGAGGGTCGCCGGAGGTGTACGGTCGCCGGAGGTGGAGGTCGTCGGACGTGAAGGGTCGCCGGACGTGGAGGGTCGATGATGGATGTGGACATCGTTGGAGGTGGTTGAAGGTGGTGATGGTTGAAGTTTGAAGGTGGTGGTGGGGGAGATTGAAAGTTGAAGGTGGTGATGGTGGTGGTTGAAGGTTTAAGATGGTGGTGGTTGAAGGTTGAGGGTGGTGGTTGACGGTGGTTGAAGGTGGTTGAAGGTTGAAGATGGTGGTGATTGCAGGTTGATGGTGGTGGTTGAAGGTGGTGGGGGATTGAAGGTTGAAGGTGGTGGTGTTGGTGGTGATTGAAGGTTGAAGATGGTGGTGGTTGAAGGTTGAGGGTGAGGGTGGTGGTGGTTGATGGTGGTGGTGGTTGTTGAAGGTGGTACTGGTGGTGACAATGTTTGAAGATGGTGGAGGTGGTGGTTGATGGAGAAGAAGAAAGGTGAAAGGGGTATTTTGTCATTTCACACGCACTTAACAGCAATAATTAACGTCCATCCGTTTCAGGGACCATCGTTGTTACGTTTGTGCAAAGTTTTGGATCAACCTTGCAATTTCAGAGAGTTAGGGACCAAAAGTGAAATCGAGCCTAACCACAGGGACCACCCGTGTAATTAAGTCTATTTTTTAATTGTTGTATTGATAAAAAAAAATTAATTGGATCTATACTTAACTATTTTTGGCTTCTTTTAGCCTCTTGTCTTATCCTATTAGAACATTGCAAGAGGTTTACTTCAAACATGACTTAATTACTTAATGTGATTTTTCTTGCTAAATATATGATAACTAATATGAATAGTCATTGTAATAATCTCTTTAAGTAAATATATAAACTTAAGATGGAACGTATTAGAAAAAGATGCTGCAATCTTCATGGAAGTTCAAGAAAAGGTGTCAACACAAATTGAGAATCATGGTTGTTAGGTATCACAATCAGAGTAGGTTCCAGCGGAAGCAAACAAACACACACAATCACACAATAAAAAGAAAGAGTAGACACGAGAGAATTGTAGTGGTTCGGTCTAGGTGACCTATGTCCACTCTGCAACTAGGGTTTATATTGTTATTGTGCTCAAAGAATACAATTACATCAATGGGTCTATTTATAATGCTAGATTAGGGTTAGTAATTAGGGCAATAACTTAGGCTCCAAGAATTAACTAAATAACCCTAATTGCCTTAGGGCCGGCTGCCCTTGTTTTCTGTCCGCAGCAAAACAGGCCCGAATCAAACCCGGTTCGGCCCAAAGCCTTCACAACCCAACAATGGTCCCACCCCTGTATATGTTAAATGAAACAAGTTGCATGCTTGTATCTTTATTAAACAAAGTCCCTTCGTATTAAGAACACAACTTTGAAAATGTAGCAGTTAAGCATCTTGTGAACCATGTGAAATGCTGCTTTATTTGTAATCATCATATAGAAAAACATATAACCACTCGTTGACAAAAAGGTACAAAACATGTGGAACTCTAGATTCGAACTGAAAGAGTAGTCCTGGCAACATTCTATTGCTTTAATTCTCTGCGATATTTCCTTGTGGGAAACGAGGTATATTCATATTGTTTATTCGGTTCTATCTGTAGCCTACATATAACTCTTCAGGCTGAGTTGTATGTTATCATTATTATTTTTCATACCGTTGTTGATTTGTTTTCTTAAGATTGTTCAGGTATGGTCTCTTGAGCTTTATCTATTGTAGTTGTGATTATAATGAATATTACGGGTATTTGCTGCAGATATAAATGCTTCTTCAAGTGCAGTAAAGCAAGGACCTTCTGCTGGTAAAGCAGCTATTGGGGGTCCATTCAACCTTGTTGACCATAATGGGAGATCTGTTACTGAAAAGGACTTTAAGGGGAAATGGACCTTGATATATTTTGGTTTTACTCACTGCCCAGATATCTGCCCGGATGAGCTACAGAAGCTTGCTGCTGCAATTGACAAAATAAGTATGTTCATGGTATTTACTAATCAAAATTACATAATTGGGCTGACACAGCTTTTGGAGGTAAAAAACGGGCAGTGCATAGTAGACAAAATATGCGGTCTGGTCTATTCAGAACACTCGTTAAAAAATTATTTTTTGTATATAATAATTGTCGTGTATGATTATAAAGCTCATATATACTGTTTAGATAACAGCTTAATGTTTAGATACTGATATTGGATGTTCTACGCTTAAAAATACGCTTATGGGCAGACTCGGATGGATTTAGTTTTAATTTTTACTCTTTAATACATTATTTTACCAGAATTGACCCATTCTCAAGAAAACTGGTTGGAATTGTCACCTCTACATGTTAGTAGTATCTTAAACGCCACAATTAACCAATTTACTTGTATTTTGAGTATGATGATCATGAAAATTAAGTATTTACATATTTGCAGAGGGGAAGGCAGGTTTAGAGATAGTACCAGTTTTATCTCAGTCGATCCAGAGAGGGACACGGTAGAGCAAGTTCATGAGTATGTCAAAGGTATGAAGATTAGTTTTGAATACTAAAGCTGCAATTTGGAACTTAAGTCTTGCACCTCATAAGCTGGGTAAATTTTATTCTGTTTATCCTTTTTATGTTCCAGAGTTCCACCCGAAGTTGATTGGACTTACGGGTGATCCAGAGGAGATAAAAAAGGCTGCTCGTGCTTACCGAGTTTACTATATGAAAACAGAGGAGGAAGGCTCAGATTACCTTGTTGATCACTCAATAATTATGTGAGTATCCTTTAAAAAATGCATACTGATAGGAATCATGTTATAGTTTCTAGTCTAAATGTCATTTGTCTATTCTAGGAGGGGGTTTAGTGCAACTATATTTTATATAAATAGGTATTAGTAAATCCTTAGTGGGTAGGAAGAGAATTAGTAGGGTTTGAGGCTCTTTGCAATAGCATTGAGAAGGGCTTAAGCCCTGGACTGCTTTTGTGGCGGTTACTGTGTATCATCGTCGTCTTCTTTATCTGTTGTCATCACCATCTTTTGCAATACAAGTTAAGTTTCCATTTGATGCTTCCATTGTCATCTTCAATTACTGTCAATTTTACCATCTTTGATTTCAATCCTCATCATTGGTCCGACCTGCACGTCAACCTGCCGTTCATAGCTCCGATTATAGACCCACTGTCAATTTCGTTTTCCATTGCTCAATCGGTCGCACCTCTGTTCTCCTTTCAATTTCGGTTTCAATTTCACTTCCCGATTATAGATCCACTGTTAATTTCACTTTCATTTGCTTAATCGGTCGCATCGCTGCTCTCTTTTCAATTTCGATTTCAATATCACTTCCCGATTATAGATCCACTGTCAATTTCGTTTTCAATTGCTCAATCGGTGTTTGTTCTGTACATTGGATTTCCAATCCGATCTCCAATTCTGATCTCCAGTCCAATTCCGCTCTCATCCTTCCGATAAGGTCTACTTCAATTCAACCATGGTGAATCAGACTTCTCGCTTGGATAGTCACGAACAACAGATTCAACAACTTCAATCGGATGTCGCTGCAATTAAGGTTTCTCTATCGGTGTTAGAAGCTGATAGAGTGGAATCGGTCGAATTCCGTAAGGTGATGCTTGGATGGATGAAGCAATTCGAGAAGAAATTGGGAACAGATTCTAAGGTTTCAGAGATCGACAGTGGTCTTCGATCTGGTTCCGGCACAAAATCAGGTCAATCAAACCCTCCTTCCACTCTATCTTGCGCAGTGAATAAGGTAAAGCTGCTGGAATTCAACGGTTTCGATCCTCAAGGATGGATCCAAAAGACCAAGCCAAAAACAGATTCGGTTGAATCTGGGATTGAGCAGGAAACCCTAGGCGGTTCTGGTATCCAATTTGTAGCTCAATTGGAGGAAATTGTTTCCCGATCAGAAGAACGTTGGAGTGCTCATGGTCAAGTTCAATTGCAGGCTGTGCGTTCAAGCTCGGATGCCAAATCAATGGCGCCATTTAAGTCTTCCGATACACAGGTTGTTGACGTTCAATCACAATTTCACAAAATTGGAATACTATCGGACCGATTTCAGGAACTAGTGGGCTTCGGGACTGTTGAGGACCATGGAATGGAGCTGAAAACAGAAGTACAGTTGGCCTCTTCTGATTTGGGCTCTTACAAACTATTTGGTTGCTGATCTTAAACCACCCGACCCGTATACAAACCCTAAATCAGATTTGTTATGGAAACTATTTCATGGTTGGTGCAAGACTACAAGTCAGGGTGCTGCAGGTGTTGTTGGATCATATCATCTGTGGGTGGTGCATGGGCAAGGTCGACCACCAGACGACGCAGCCGATCCCAGTCTTGAGGACAAGACTGTTTTGAAGGGGGGAGTAATGATAGGAATCATGTTATAGTTTCTAGTCTAAATGTCATTTGTCTATTCTAGGAGGGGGTTTAGTGCAACTTATATTTTATATAAATAGGTATTAGTAAATCCTTAGTGGGTAGGAAGAGAATTAGTAGGGTTTGAGGCTCTTTGCAATAGCATTGAGAAGGGCTTAGCCCTGGACTGCTTTTGTGGCGGTTACTGTGTATCATCGTCTTCTTCTTTATCTGTTGTCATCACCATCTTTTGCAATACAAGTTAAGTTTCCATTTGATGCTTCCATTGTCATCTTCAATTACTGTCAATTTTACCATCTTTGATTTCAATCCTCATCACATACCTTCAATTTCCTGTTTCTGGCCTGATGATTAGACTCATGCTCCATCTGCACTTTATATTGCCACACACGAAATTACTCTCATATGCCATATATGGTTTATCTTATCTTGATTTATGGATGTGGGGTGATATGATAACAGTGCAGCTTTTTTTCATAGATGGGAGCTAATTTCCAATACCTTTTATAAATAACCAACGTGTTACATTTGATCAAAAACGATATTTACACTAATCAGAACTTTATAAATATAGCACTGTAGGATGATATATGCTTTAAATACACATTTCAGCAAATTTTTGGATTTCACCCATTAAACCCCATCGGAGACAAACCTTACTCAAACTGTCCCATTGATAAGGAGTTAAAATTTGCTGCTCTAGTTCTTCAGCAATTTTGCAACTTTGAAAAAGTACAGAAAAGCTTAAGCTTAATGCTGTTACCCTTGGGTTGTTGACAAAAGCAGTCTTACAAGGTTTCTCATTTGTCACTCAGGTACTTGATGGATCCAAACATGGAGTTTGTAAAATTTTTTGGGAAGAATAACGATGTTGATGCACTTACAGAAGGAATCATCAATGAAATCAAGCAGTACAAAAAAGCTAAAGCTTAATGCTGTTATCCTTTTGACATCAGTCCTTTTTGTTATGCATTTTTCATATGATGAGGTATGTATGGTTTAAGCACTTAGATTTTTTGATATACGAACGACAGCATTTTTAAACAGATCCGTTGGTCCGAGGTTGTCCCGCTTCTGCAGGGTAGAGGCTTATCTAGGGATGTGATGCTACTATGTGAGTTTAAACGGGTTTAGTTTATTTATCTAAATAAAAACTAACGCCCAATTGATAAAATCAAACATAATAGATAGATCCTAGAACAATAAGACCCTCGACTATTATCATCTCTTGATTAAGTTGTTTTCAGATTAAGCTGCTTTCAATGAAGCTGTTCACAGACTTTATGAATACTCTTTTGAGATGTAACAACATACATCAATAATGTAAATCATATATGCTGATAGGTATTACATAAAGAAATGATAATATTTTCATGTAATTGTATGCGGTTAATTTCTTTTTACCTTAAATGGAAACTTACATAATTCGTATATTATCTTTAGGATGCTAATTATACATGATGTAAATATAACTACTTTCAATAGTCATTATTATTGCAACTTATAAGGCAATTTGTTTCATTGGGTGTTAGTTTGAGGTGCGCAAATCGTTTTTTTTAATATCTGGTTTCGCATATGAAATTAGGTTTGGGTATGATTGGGTATTGGAAAATCAGGTTTTTTATATACCCTGATAGGGTTTAGGTGCGGGTATTGGGAGAAAAAACTCAATCCTGTGTAGGGTGTAAACGAATCAAGCCGGCTTAAAAGCTACTTGAGATCGACTTGGTAAAAAGCTCGAACGAGCCGAGCCTAGACGAGCTCGAGCCCGATCTGAAGCCTGAAGTACGACTCGATTAGTTGTCGAGCCCGAGCTCGAGCCTTGCATTCAAGGATTGCTAAGGCTCGCGAGCCTTAACAAGCCCACTAATATTTAGTGAAAAATACTACCATAATCGATCTTGAGCTTGACGTAATCCTTAATGAAACACAGGATATGAAAAGTGCAGCCAAATCAAGCTCGAGCTTGAGCCATGCTTCAGCTTAAATCTATTAGTTATCCCGTAAACGAGCTCGAGCTGAGCTTTGGCTCGTTATTTATATTGTATGCAGATTAAACTGAGCTTATTCAAGCTGATCTCAAGATTTAGTTTCACTATTCAAGCTGAGCTCGATCTAAGAATAATAGGCTCGAACGTGCTCGAGCTCAAGATCGAGCTTTTGAAAAATCCAACGAGCCGAGTACACCCATAATCCTATGTACTCGAGTAGGGTATGAACATGATTCAGGTCAGGTATATATTGGGTATTGGAATTTGGTATTAGAACCGGTGATCAATACCCTATTTTTTAATTTATTTTTATACAACATAGATCCATTTTAAATTTTTAGTTTGTTTGTTTTTGGTAGAAGTAATTAAAATAAATTACTATATTATAAATTAATATTATTAAATATTGCTAACTTTATATTTTATATTTTCTAATTTAACATATAAAAATTGTAAACTATAACAGGCAAATTTACTAGTATTTTATTATATTTTATATATAACAATTACAAAACATAAATTGCAATACTAGACAGAAGTACAAATTCATTTGAATTATGGTGTTTGATCGTCTTCTTCGTTGTTTGGTAAATAGTCTTCGATCTTCATTGTTTGTTGTTTATGCTTTCTTCATCATTAGCTAGTTCTTCATCACTTAACATTCCTTCCACTACCCCTCCTTTTGTATGTTTATTTAGCCTTCAAGTGACGAAACGTGTTGTGTCCTTTTGTTTTCTTTTAAACAACTACACACTTTCACCTATTCTGAAGTTAGTTTTATTTGTCTTAAAAATATAACCATGACACTAAATTGAAAACGTGGTGCCCAAGCTACCACCAAACCAAAACCCCTTTGAAAAACTATTTCGTCCTATGTTGGTTAGGTTTTTAACTTGGTTCCGATCAGGGTTGCTGAAAAAATTATTTTTGATAAAGTTCTTCGGTTCTTAGTTGAAAATCTATCACTAGTTGGACATTCATCACGTTAGATATATGTATGTATGTAAGACATAATTATAATTAATTTCTAAACACACGATCATAAAAGGTCATACATTAGATCAATATACCAAGTAAATGTTTAAATATGATTTGAACAAAACAGTCCGTCAATGTTATACGTATTAATATTGTTAAATGAAATAAAATTTATGGATAGTATTTACATTCATTATATTACATGTAAATTAATGTTATTGACGGTAAGTGATACATTTACACTAATGTGCATATGTTAACATATTTGTGATGAAATTCGTCACATCCCATTTTTTGAGGCGTAACGAAAATTTGATTGCCTAATACTTGCTTAAATATGGCATTTACTAATTGTTGCGGAAGTCAAAATAAATGACTTACATTTAAATTGAAGTAGCATTACGATCCCGTGTGTTAAATGAGACTAACAACACAACTAGCTTTATGTAAGAAAAACGAATCATGTATGTTGTTGATAACACGCATAACCTTATATAAAAAAATGAAACTTCGTTTTAAATGAAATTTAAATCGAAATATAGATAATAATAAGCACGACACACAATGCATTTAAATTAAAAAACATTAAATTTTAAAAGTTATAATAAAAAAGAAAAAAAATGAAATTACGTTGAGTGAGTTAAAAAACAAATACATAGGTGTATTTAGAGGGCTTAAAATGTAAGTTTTTAATAATTAAAATGAATGCTTAGAAGTGATGAAATTTGTCACAACCCACGTTTTGAGGCGTAACGATCGCATAGTACTTAGCTTCAATATAGCATTTCCTAATTGTTGCAGAAGTCAAAATAATCGGTTTACATATTAAAATTGAAATAGCATTACGATCCCGTGTGGTAAATGAGACAATTATAACATGCCTAATTTTATGTAAGAAACACGAATCATGTTACGTTGTTGATAACACGCAGAACCTTATATAAAAATACAAAACTCCGTGTTGAATGAGATTTGAATTGAAAAGTAGATAACAACAAGCACGACACAACAATATTTTAAATTAAAAAACATTATTTAAAAGTTATAATAGAAAAAAATAAATAAAACAAATGATGAGTTTAAATTAAAAAAAATTAAATTTTAAAAGTTATAATAGAAAAAAATAAATAAAACAAATGATGAGTGAGTTAAAATACAAATACATAAGTGTATTTATAGGGCTTAAATGTAAGTTTTTAAATGATTAAAATGAATGCTCAGAAGTGATAAAATTTGTAACACCCTACTTTTTGAGGCGTAAGAAAAATGTGATTGCATAGCACTTGCCTTAATATAACATTTTCTAATTATTGTGGAAGTCAAAATAAGCGACTTACATAAAAAAATGAAGTAGCATTACGATCCCATGTGTGAATGAGACATCAATAACACACCTAACTTTATGTAAGAAAAACAAATCGTTTGTGTTGTTGATAACAGACATAGTCTTATAAAAGAATACAAAACTTCGTTTAAATAAAATTTAAATTGAAATGTAAATAAAAAATAAGCATGGCACAACAACATATTTAAGTTTTTAGAAAACATTAAATTTAAAAAGTCATAATAGAAAGAAAAAAATAAAACAAAATGATGAGTGGGTTAAAGGAAAAGCAAATACATAAGTGTATTTAGAGGGCCTAAAATGTAAGTTTGTAAACGATTAAAATGAATGCTTAGAAGTTATGCATAAACTATTTGTAAAAAAAATAAGGCTTTACTCTATGTTTTTAAATTAAAGTCTCAATATTTTTTGCTATATTAAAGATCCCTATCCCAAGTGGTTAAGACAAGTTTCCCCAAAGATTCAATAAAAAAATCTCACATGGGACAAAATAAATGGCGAGGCTCCGGATTGAGACAATAGGGTTTTCTCACATATGATGAGTTTCCTCTTGAGGGTGGTCTCAGGTTTAGGATTATCTTTCGAGTTTGAGTAATGGAGATGATCGGGTGAGTTAATGAACCTTTAGTGTTCCAATTAGCTGTTAAAAAATTGTTGTTATAAATAATGAAAAGTAAATTTTAAGAAGTCAAAATTAAACCCTTTCACTAAAGCGTGAAACTAGAGTTGTAACTTTAAGTACCATATTTTCTATATAAAAAAAACCTTACTTCTAATTGAAGACATCAATGACACACATGTGAGAGAAATGAGAATGATACTTACATACCATTTTGTCTTTTAATGTATAGTGAATATACAATTATACACTGTATATTTCTAAGGGTAAATAATATGTGTTCAACTAGGACAAACATTTGCATTGACATTATCACCCTCACTCATTATTGAAAAATACTATTTGTAACACCCCAACCCGGAGAGGCTGACGTGTCACTATTACAGATATCAAATCAAAAACCAAATCCATAATATTAAAGAGATAGTTTCAAACAAAACCAGATAATCTGAAAGAACCTAATTAAGTTATTCATTACATTAATTAAAGTAAAATACAATCTTGATCTTCAACCACTCTTCACTGATTTCCCGGAACCCCTGATTACCTACAATCAAATAAGAAAACACCACAAAAGAAAATACGGCTGAGCCAAAAGTTGCTCAGTGACGGAAATAACAATAGTAACGATACGAAGCATAAATACTTATATCTGAATACTGAACGGATCATATGATACTGAAACGGAAATCTGAATCTGAACATATAATACTGATACTGAACTGAACATGTAATACTGAACTGAACTGATCTACACGACGCGTATATACAAACAAAATAAGTCGTGTAATGTAAGAAGTACCCAGAGCCAAAACTGAACTGATAAGTACATAGCTAGCTAGACTATGCACTAATGAGATGGTGTGTGGGGCGTACACACATGATTCCATCCCCCGGAACTGAACTGAACTGAACTGAACTAGGATCGATCCATCCGCCTCCCAGATATTATGGCCAAAGTACTACCTGAGTACTAATGTGTTAACGGAGACGCCGTGAACTATTTATTACACACCGTCACGAAAAGTGTCACATCATGACGCCACAATGACATGTCGGAGAGCTCGGGTAACAGAGTATTAATCAAATGGTAGTACAACTACCAACATATAACGTATCAATGGAACATTTATAGGAACATGCAATAATGAGCACAATTCATAAAAAATATATTGCATGCTACAGGTCTCACTAAATAACACTACTGAGTCGAACGAATCGGAGCATAATTAAATAATAAGGATATACGACTAATAAAGGCTAAACGATTCATATTAACGGAAATAACGTATCAAAAATCCGTACTACAAAGTAACGGAACAGAATTTATACTATGATAAAGATAACCAAGAATCCGTACCTTATACACGAATGACAATAATCAGAAAAAGGTTAGGCTCGGTTAACGCCGCGAGAACCTACGATAACGTAACGCAAATTATAATCTGAAAAATTCCAGTTCTGCCCTTGTCTTTTCGCACTCGTTAAAAATACTAAACGACGTTTAAAAATTCTGAAAATCTCCAGTTTACTAGATTAGTGATTTCTAAACAACTTTCATTTAGAAAAGTTTCTGATTTGGATTACCGAAATATGAGAAAAACGTGGATCTTTACAGCTGCGCAGAACTGCTAGCTGTTACGAAAACGACTATTTGGAGGTCTAAACGAATGAGTTTTTCGATGTTTTATATATCAACAGATTCGTTTTTCGACGAGCTTCGTCATGGACATAAGGTTTAACTGTTTGAATCTGTTATGAAAAAGTTATGGACTCTGTAAGTTGGCTGTAAAATACGAGCCTAAATCAACTATTTAAAGTTTATTTTTAAACAAAATAAACTATTATAAGGTTTGTTAATAATATAAAGATAAATTGTTAAGGTTTTTAACAAACTAATTTACAGAAATTTAATTGGGTACTTTTATAAAAAGGAGTTTGTATTTACTCTGATTTTTACCATTTATTTAAAAGAATCCATAAAAGAATTAAACTAATTGTCTTTGTTATATAAATTTTATAAAGGTTTAAACTTAAAGGAAATTACAGAAAATTAAGGTTGATGATAAAAAAAATAAACAGAGCTTATAAAAGGATTTTTATAATTTTTGAGAATTTTTCTGAAATTTTTAAAGGTTATAAAGGCATTTAAAAAAATATGTGTGGAGGCACGGGTTCGAACCCGTGACCTCAAGGATTGCAAGGGAACCGTGAACCAGTGAACCAAAGGCTTATAGCCGCGATGGTTCTCTGTTCTCTTTGATTTTAAACACCAACAAAAGAACCCTCCCAAAATAGTATGAACCCTAGAACGAATTCGACCAAATTGAAGCCCAAATCGATGTTGTTAATCAGAGTATGGTTAGGGCTTTCAATCCCCACATGAAATCGAGCATAATGGTAGTTTTAATTACCTGTTTTGAAGCTCTAAACGTGGTATTCGACTAGTTGCAGGTCCGCGGCCGAGGATGGTGTTCGAGATGTAATTCGTGTGTGTTTCAGATGTAATGGAGTATATCAACAGCTTAGAAACGATTAAATGATTGTATGTGGACAATCAATTTGATTAATTTTATTGTTTAGTGCACGATTGTGGTGAGTGGTCGGCCGAAAGTGAGATTCCACTACACCGACTCTAATCATCAAATTAACGTGGGGTACCATGTTCTAATCCCCACTCGAAGGTGTCGGGAACAAATAATTGAGTTAAATCGATCAAACGGGGTCGTATGGGGGTCGCCGGAGCCGACCGGCGGTGGGCCGGAGTTGAGTCGCCGACGGGGAGAGAGAAACAGAGAGTTTTTTTTTTTTTTTTTTTTTTGAATTTTACAAAATGGTCCCTGTGGTTTAAGGTTTGTTTCATTTGTGTACCAAACTTATTAATTTAAGTTTCTAAATTGGCACAAATGCCCCCTGAACATTTATTATTATTATTATTATTATGTTATATATATATGTATATATATATATATAGATATATATATATATGTATGGGTATTATACTATTACTATCGAAAGTGCTTATAATGGTACGTCTCATTTTACCGACTCCAACCACTATACTTCTAGGTATACGAAAAGTAGAAAAAGGTTCAAACTCCTGTTGACCAATGAGATAATTTTCTTTTACTTTTTTATTATTTATGAGGGTGTTTTAGAAAAAAATAAACCAATATTGTTGATTTTTATGATGTCCCCCTTCCTTTATTTTCTAAACAATAATTTAAAAAATAATATGTTATAATTAAAAAAAACTAAAACTAAGCATTTTAATAATCAAACATTTTAAGTATATGCAATATTGTAACACCGTGATTCCCGGATTGAAGAGTTAAAAGAAAGTGGTGCAAAGTTATAAATAATGGTGCCTAATGTTGTGAAAAACAAAGTAAAACCTAAATATTTCCTTATTTATGACAAAGGAGCCACCACACGCTCCGTGGAAGAAGTTTTCTAAAAAGAAAATTATATATATAGAGAGAGGTTGATTGTAGAGAAAGAAAGTCGAAGAAGAAGGCTAAAGGTATGAATTTCATGCGTTTTCATTAAATCTATATATATATACATACATATATTATATATATATATATATATATATATATATATATATAATATATATATATATATATATATATATAGGGATGTTCCCCTAAAAATTAATTTTTCCCCAAAAATTAATTTTTCCCTAAGAATACTAATAAGTAATCTTAGCCTTCTAATTATCTAATTAATGGCTAAGATCAAAGTGTAGAAAAAAATAAGTAATCAAGGGTAATTTGGGTATTTTATTATATTACTCACAATTGTTGACTTTTTAAAATTTCCCCTATATTTTTAAATGCTAATAACTTTTTCATACGACGTTATTTTTTAAATAAATTACACCATAAAATCAAGCATTTTTTTCTCTTTAATTTGAGTATAGTATTACTATAGTTTTTTACAAAAAAAATCAAATTATGTGAAGTTGTGCTACATTTTTAACGTTTTTGTGCTGCATTTTATAAAACAGCACAAAGCTGTGCTGTATTTCATAAAACAGCACAAAGCTGTGCTGTATTTCATAAAACAGCACAAAGATGTGCTGCATTTCATAAAACAGCACAAAGCTGTGCTGCATTTCATAAAACAGCACAAAGCTGTGCTGCATTTCATAAAACAGCACAAAGCTGTGCTGCATTTCATAAAACAGCACAAAGCTGTGCTGCATTTCATAAAACAGCACAAAGCTGTGCTGCATTTCATAAAACAGCACAAAGCTGTGCTGCATTTCATAAAACAGCACAAAGCTGTGCTGCATTTCATAAAACAGCACAAAGCTGTGCTGTATTTCATAAAACAGCACAAAGCTGTGCTGTATTTTGTCTCCACCGTTACGCGAGTATCCAAAACCAGAATCCCCAAACATATCACCGCTTACATCAACAAACCTCTTGCTATCATTCGATTCAAGCTCGACATCCCCAAAAACTTCCTTATACTTGATGAAATTCTCCCAGTGATTCTCACCGTCCTCCCAGTTATACTCCCGATCAGAAACCCTAATCTTCTGCTTCACTCCTAAATACTGATGACACATGTTTTGGACTTTGATCGACACGTCACGCCATGACCACTTGAAAGGGAACTTGATCGGATCACGGAGGTGGTGAAGGGAGTTGACATGTTCGGCGATTGGCTTGAACTTCTTTTCTCTGGTTTTAAGCTTGGCTAGGGTTTCGGTGGTGAGGAGGTCGGAGTATTTGGTGAGAAGCGTTGTTCTTCGAGCTCCGACCACTTCTTTCGCTTCATCCATCGGTGTTCTGCCGGAGGTTGATCGGAAAAGTAGGGGTTGTTTACGGTTGCATTGGCCGGAGATAGAGGAGCGAATTTGTGCTGCATTTTGATAAAATACAAAAGGGACTAATGAGTGTGTTTTAGGACCATAAGGCCCTTTAATCCTAATTTGAAGAGTGACACATGTGATCTCCTTATTCCTTCTTAGCCTACTTAGGCAAAACTTATTCTTAATAGAACCTCTACCTATATATATATATATATATATATAATATATATATATATATATATATATAGGTGAAGGTTCAACTAAGATAATTAGTTGCCTAAGTTGCCTAAGAATGAATATCATGGTGACATGTGGCAATTTTAATTTTTAGTAATGAAGGGTATTTTTGGAAATAAGATATTATTCAAACTATTCAAAATCTCTGTTCTTCAACAGAATTCACTATTTCAGCGTGGATCTACCTCAATTTCACACTCGAATCCATGATATTCAAATTGATTTCAATATCTAATCAGTATTGCAGCGGTCGAGACGAAATCATATTCTGATTCGAGGCGATTTTGATCGAATCAAGTTGTCATCGTCATCTATTTCACGAATCAAATCCAGAGATCGTGGGTTTTTATTATAATTTGCAATTCCACCGATTTCAATTCCACTATTGCATCGTTCGATCGTTGAAACAATCATAAGGATCTTCAATTTCACGAAACCAAAGCCTCAGCTCGTGATTTTATTAATTTTGTAGCGAGAATCAAGTTATTATTGTAATCTGTACTTACAATGTCTTCCAATGTAGTCAATGAAGGTTCCAATTACAATTTTAATATACCCAGTTTTGTTTAATTATGTACGTTGTTTTTATGAAATTGTGCTGTTTTCCTCTCTGTGCTGTTTTCGTTATATGTGCTGTTTTGTGTTAAATACCTTTCGATGTGTGCTGTACCTATAAATGTGTGTTTAGTGCTGTTTTAATTATGTTGTATCTATATATGTGCTGTTCTGTGCTGTTTTGAACAATTAATTATGTTGTAGATTATTATGTGTGCTGTTTTATTTATGTGTACTGTTTTATTATATTGTGCTGTTTTCCTCTCTGTGCTGTTTTCGTTAATGTGCTGTTTTGAGTTAAATACCTTTCGATGTGTGCTGTATCTATATATTTGTTGTTTTGTGCTGTTTTAATTATGTTGTATCTATATATGTGTTGTTCTGTGCTGTTTGAACAATTAGTTATGTTGTGGATTATTATGTGTGATGTTTTAATTATGTGTACTGTTTTCCTTATAGGTGATGTTTTAAATTAAAAATACATTATGTGAATCGGTGGTTTTTTCTACTGTGCTGTATTTATATATGTGTTTGCTGTATTTGTTTCGCTGTTATATATGTTTGTGCTGTAATTGTTTCTTTGTGTTTTCATTATATGTGTGCTGTTTCATTAAGTGTGCTGTTTTCTTAAAGCGTGCTGTTTTCATTAATTATGCTGTTTTCTTAAAGTGTGCTGTTTTTATTATGTGTTGTTCTTATTATGTGTGCTGTTTTTTCCTTATATGCGCTGTTTTAAATTAACAATACCTCCTGTAGATGTGTGTTTTAATTATGTGTGCTGTTTCCAATTGTGCTGTATTTAAAATATGTGTGTGTGTTTTTGTTTATATGTATTATTCATTAAATCATTATTTGTAATTCAATGTTATCTTTTTTGTGTTTCAGGTGTTCGTATATCCCCTACTTCTAGAAAAAGTATTATATTCCTAATGTTCCAGATTCATCCAAACCAATAGTTTGTATGAAGTTTTTGTCAATTGATGAAGCCTTTGAGTTTTACAAAAATTATGCCAAGTTAGGAGGTTTTGAGGCACGGAAGCATACTCAATGTACATCAAACGGTGTTATTAAAATAAATATAGTTTGTGCAAAAGAGGGTCATAAGGCATTTCATGACATTGACACGGTTAATGATAGTGATGGTTCTGATAAGAAACAGTCGGCTATGATATCATAATAGCTGTAGATAGTTTATAACATTAGCAATTGCATCACTGTTTTTGTAAATAATATAGTACATGTGCAACACAGAAATCTAACCTATAACATTAAAACCTACCTAAAAGTATACTACATATCTGTTGAAATACAACACATGATAACAAGATGTGCATGAGATTTTAGAATATACTACATATCTGTTGAAATACAGCACAACATGTGCATATAGTGTAATAAATCCATGTTCATACTTTGTACTATCTTGAAACATAATAACACAACCTCTACAAATATCAATGTTATAATGCATATAGTGCATATAACATTATATATGCATGTGATGTTTAGAATATAGTACATATCTGTTGAAATACAACACAACATGTGCAAAATGTGATGTACAAGTACATAATGGTGTTCATGCATGTACAGGTACAACCAATTTATAATACTAAGAATACAGCACATTCATGACAAACCTATGTTCATACTTATAAAATTGCAAATCAAGTTTATAATGCAGTACATATCTGTTGAAATACAGCACAACATGTGCGTATAGCGTACATATCTGTGAAATACAGCACAAAATGTGATGTACAAGTACATAATGGTTTTCATGCATGTACAGGTACAACTGTTAGGATCTCAGCCTCTAGTTTGATCAATTAGATTGTGTTCACAGTGGATTTAGCATGATAGTTAGCAATTAATGCAAGAACATAAGGAATATTGCATGTAAAGTAAATTGTAGAGAGAGAGAATAATTCCGCCTTAAAAGGAATAATATTCGTTTATTTCACATGTTTCAGCGTGGAATACATTCAGGTCACTGCCCTTTTATAGGCAAATGACCCATACTGTTGTCAGATTCCACTGACATTAAACAATTATTTAACTAACTACTGATAGAACACAACTACTGAAGATGTCACAACAACTGACATCTTCTTACAAAATTTCCTAAGTGTTCTACCTATTACAAGTACTGAAAAGGAAACTACTGAAAAGCTACAACGACTGAAGAACAAACTCTTCAGTCGTTTACAACTACTGAACTATAACAGCTGAAGAACAAACTCTTCAGCTGTTGTACAAACTACTGAAATGAAAAACATAAAACTCCTGAAAAGAAAATAAACCATCACAACAACTGAAGAAGACTTCTTCAGCTGTTGTGACAAACTCTAAAACTTCAGCACTTTGGTCTTCAGACTTTGGTCTTCAGATGATTCATCAGCTGATGACTTCAGTAGTTGTCATCAGCTGATGTCTTCAGTCGTTGTCTTCAGACTTTGTGCATCAGCAGTTGTTCATCAGTTCTTCAGTTCTTCAGACTTTGATCTTCAGCACTTGTCTTCAGTACTTGAAGTCTTCAGTACTTGTGTTTATCAGTACTTTAGACTTAGTACTTGTCTTCAGTACTTTGGGATCTTCAGCTGTTGTACTTCAGTTCTTTGAACTTCAGCTGTTGATTCTTTAGACTTTGTCAGAACAGCTGATGGGAGTCTTCAGCAGTTGTTGTGATGTCATGTGGGACTTAGAGGTTTTCCTGATCTTGGCTCATTGGTTCTTTTGGTCCAACAAACTCCACCTGAACCAATGCAGCCAAAACCTCTAATTATTTGTTGTCCCACTTATTGTTGGCATAAAGATTGGTCTATTTCCTTCTGGATCAGATCAGAAGTTGACCCTGATAAGCACTGGCCTGGGAGAAGGTTTCTGGTATTTGTTTGGCTAAGTATGGATGGGAGCTCTGTTTTGGGGAATTGGACACAGAGCTGTTATCCCATCCATGAAACCTACCTCCCATGTACTAGCCTGTAGGATTCTCTGGTGTAGGCTCGGACAAAAATCATTTGTTCTTCTTTGGTCATGTCTTCAGCCCCACCATCGAACAATCCTTCACGGCCGTACATCTCTGAGACAAACTTGACCTGTTTGCCATTCTTGAGCTCAACTGTTGTGATTTGCTTATATGCAAATTCATCTGGATGTCAGCCTTCTAGCAACATGTTGAGCTCATCTTTGCGGAAGTTCTCAAGCTTCTTATAAACTAAGCATTTTCTAACCATCCTGTTCTCCAACATCATTTCAGGTGGTTGCTTAGACTTATAAGCTTTCTCGAACTCATCCACAATTTCCCAGGGTGTTACTACAAGAGCCACTGTGATTACTTCATCTACAATCCTCTTCATCTGGCTCTTATACCTCACAGGAATATCTTTCTTTGTGATCCTGTGAGCCACCCTAGGATCAGGCCAAGTCCTCACTCTCTCTCTGTTATATTGGAAGGTTTGTTTGAGAGTGAAGAGTCTCAGAGCTTCTTTCTTCATGTTCATGATAGAGGTAGAGGCAGCATATGCTTGGTCAATTGACTTAAGCATTTCAGCATCATGAAGCTGCTGCTGTGCCTCTTCCTCTATCTTTACCCTCACAGTATCCATCTGTGAGGTGGGAGTGATGGTTTGAGGTTTGGCTTTTGGTAGAGGGATGACTGCTGAAAGGGGCAGTCTATCCTCCTCATCCTCCTCTTCTTCTTCTTCTTGCAGCCTCAACACCCTTCTCTTCTTCTTCAAGGGTGGATCATTGGCTGCGGGTTTTGATGGTGAAAGGGTTGGTTTAGTGGGTTGTGGTTGGGTTGTTGGTGTGGGAATGTTGGCAGGCACTGCTAGTAACCTAGAGATAAGAGCTGGTTTGGTCTGTTTTACTAGCAGTGTCCTGTTCCCAGCACCGGCTTCTGAGAGGGCCTCAGCGACCAGTCCTTTAGTGAAATCACCAGCCGAACAGATCTTGGTGGTTATTGCCAAGAGTCTGTCCCTGGTCCATGCCTTGACATCAAGGACTGGCCTGCCCAGGTACTTCGAAGTGAACCTACTCATAGCCTCAAGTTTCTTTCTTTCCTCTTGGCTATAAGTAGTCCATCGGTACTCAATCTCTTTTCTCTCCATGTTCCTGATCTCCTGATCTAGCAAGGCAGTGTCCTTGTCAAAGCCTTGCCTGAACAGCTGACCAATGACAGAGTCCATTGATCGGCTATGCTCAGCATCAGCCTCCTTGACAAGGGCTGCTAGATCAGGATCAGCACTCTCCCTCACCTCTCCTCTCTTCTCTCCTTTCTTTTGATAAGTGACACTGAAATCCTTTTGGATTCCAGTCACTTCTTTTTCAGCTCTCTCCTCCTTCTCCCTCCCTTCCCCTTAGTCTCCTGAACCTTCTCCCTCTCAGTCTCCTGACCTTCTCTCAATCACCTCCTTTCTACTACTTCTAACTCCTCCTCTCCCTCTTCCTCTTAACTTGCACTGAGGTCTCCCCTTTTTGGGTGCATTGGTTGGGGTTTGACTCTCAGCAAGTGCTTTAGCAACAGCAACCTCCACCAGAGGTTGGATATGTGTGGGAAGCCTCTCATCAATGGTTTTCATCACAATTTCTGTGATTATGGGTGTGATGAGAGGCAGGGATTTCTGGAGGATAGCATCTAGCTGCTCAGGGGGGTTCTGGCCCTGAGAGCCAGTGCCAGAAGTAGGGGCTGGTGGCTGAGTTTGTAGGAGTGGCTCAGTGTATGTGAGACCTTCGGGTGAAGGTGCCATCTGTGGGTTGGTGGTGGCAGATGGACTTCTATCTTGAGTCATTTGAGCAAGCAGCTCTTTGAGTCTGCTTATCTCATCCTCTAAGATAGTGTTTTGAGCAACTACGTCAAAGAAGAAGCTCAGGACATCATCAGTGTGAGCTGAATCACCTGACCTCCTGACTGTGTCAGGATATACATGCTCTGAGTGTGGCTCAGTAGTAGCATGTGCCCCTTTGTATTGGTACTGGGGACTTCCAGCCTCCGGATTGGATCCATCATCGGCAGTTGCCTCTGGTGAGGTCTTATTGCTTGTACCAGCTTCACCCTGCTCATGTGCTGATGCAGGGGAAGTGGCAGCCTCACCAGAATGTCCTATCTCCCTAGCCACACTGGGAGATTGGACATGTGATTCTCTGTGTTGGGGGCTCCCACCAGCACTTGTATCCACCCTCTCTTCGGTTGGAGTCTCCCCAGTTGTAATAGGTTTCTGGGGAGAGGGTGGAGTGCTTAGTGGGTCAACTTTTTGGCAATTATTAGGGTTGAACTTTGTGGGGTGGCTTCTGTGGGAGATGGGCTTGAAGCAGAGTGCACATGGGGAGGAGTGTGCATTTCAATGGCAGTCTCCTCAAGTGAGAAAGACCCTAGATGTGTGGGTGCCCCAGTAGTGGTTGCATCAGGCTCCTGTTGAGAGGAAACCTGTGTGGTTGTGGTGGGTGGAGTCGTGGTAGCTGCTGGGAGAATCGAACCAGCAGCCACATCCTGCCTTTGTATTACAGGGGCATCCTCAGGGTACTCATTTCCCTGAGTAGCATTTTTGGGCTTCTTCTTGGCTTTTGGCTTGGTGGGGACTTTGGATTTGAAGGTGGAGGCTATGGGTTCCTGCTGCGTGGGTTTTCGCAGCCGGCCAACCTGTTTTAGTGTGTGGTCGGTGTTGTGTCTGGAGTATACCTCGGCTAGAACAGCCATGGCAGGGACCCCAGTGCCAACAAGTCCCTCAGCTTGAAGCTGGCTCTGGATGATGGCCATTATGAACCAAGGATACAAGATCCAACGGTTAGAAATGGGTTTTGTGGCCATATCCTTGAGTTCCAAAATATAATATCAGTAAAATTTAGGGGTTGTTTATCAAGGATAGAATACAATACCTGTTGCCACCTTGTTGACATCTGGTCCCATGAAGAAGTTTTGGGAGCCAGACACACATTCACCATATGGAAGATTAGTCGTTGGGGATCTGGGAAGTGTTTCTTCAACAAGGTGGTGGCAGAGAGGTCGCCCTGATACTCGTTGGCAGTGAAGCATAGATCGAGGGCGCCTTTGGGGTAAGAGGTTGGGTAGGTGGCATCCTCCAGCTTTAGGGTTTCTTGAATGGTAGCTGGAGAGATGACCACTTGATGGTTGTTTACGGAGGACCGGAGAGAGACCTCACCATCATTCTCTCCAGTTTGGACGATGATGTTCGTCCAGGACTCCGATAGGGAGTCGGTGTATATTGTGGGGTTGAGAAGGAATGCCGTCTGGTATGGTGAGTCGGTCATTAGATCGACGGCATTGTGAAACTTGGGCCATAGTGGCGATTTGGTGAGATGAGCGACACAGTTGTGTTGAGGTTTGAGTTGCATGGCCGCCATTAATGGTGTATGGGAATTTCAGAGGTTTTTGAAAAGTTAGGTCAAGTGAGAATGAAAAGCTCTGAAGGTTGGGTATTTATAGGGTACGGCAAAGGCTGAAAGAAAACTACTAAAGGTTTGGTGTTAGTTATCAGTTGTTGAAACTACTGATGACGTGGTTTTAACCTTCAGTGGTTGTAACATCTGAGGACTTGGTGTTAGTCTTCAGTAGATGAAACTACTGAAACCTTGGTTTTTCCTTCAGATGTTGTAAACGGCTGAAGACTTATTGTCAGTCTTTAGTAGTTATAAACTACTGAAGACCTAGTTTTCATCTTCAGACGTGGTAACAATTGAAGACTTGGTGTTAGCCTTCAGTAGTTATGAACTACTGACATCAGTAGTTGTGAACTACTGAAGACATGGTATTGCTTCAGTTGTTGTAAACAACTGAGGACTTGGTGTTAGCCATCAGTAGTTGTGAAACTACTGAAGACATGGTTTTGTCCTTCAGTTGTTTGGGTATGAAACAGCAGCTGTTGGCATCAGCTGAAGAGTAAAATTACTCATCAGCTGTTTCCGTCAAATCAGTTGTTTCATGCTGGCCTCCACATTTACTCATCAGCTCTTTGGTTGACTTTCAGATGTTTCATTGACCCTTCAGCTCTTGTGAATATTTTGCCTTCAGCTCTTGTGATCAGATGTTCACAAGTGCTGATGAAATACTCCAGAGCTGGTGAACAAATTTTTTCAGTACTTGTGTAAGATTACACATCAGTACTTGTGAACAAAATTTGTTCTTCAGTACTTATTTGTTTGAAAATGATACCTCAGTAGTTGTAATCCACCTCACTACATCAGTTGTTTTCAACAAATAATGTACATCAGTACTTTGAAGCATTTTAGTCTTCAGTAGTTGTGAAAATGCTGAAGACTAAATTACTCATCAGTACTTATATTTGACCTTTGCATACTAATGCTCATCAGTACTTGTGAACTGAGAGCATCAGTATTGGTCAAATTATTCTAGCTGCAGCATACCAAGCCTTAGTACCAAGTTTTGAAATGTGGCACTATCTAAAGGCTTCGTAAATATATCTGCAAGCTCATCAGCACTAGGCACAAACTTTGGATCAATCAGACCTTTTTCATAGCAATCCCTAATAAAATGATGTCTGATCTCTATATGTTTGGTCCTAGAGTGCTAGACTGGATTTTTAACAATGCAAAGAGCTGAAGCACTATCCATTAATAATGGAGTCTTAGTCTCTGTAATGCCATAATCCAAGAGTTGGTTCTGAAGCCAGAGTATCTGAGATGTACAAGTTACAGCAGCAATGTACTCAGCTTCAGCAGTGGATGTAGCAATTGATGTTTGTTTCTTACTCTGCCAAGAAACTAAACAATTGCCTAGGAATTGGCAACCACCAGAAGTGGATTTTCTGGTGACTTTGCATCCTGCATAGTCACTATCAGAGAAAGCAACTAATTTGCAAGAATGCCCAGTTGAATACCAAAGACCTAGTGATTGGGTACCTTGTAGATATCTAAAGATCCTTTTGACTGCAATCAAATGGGATTCTTTAGGTGCAGCCTGAAATCTAGCACAGGCACATGTTGCAAACATGATGTCTGGTCTAGAGGCTGTAAGGTACATCAAGGACCCAATCATACATATATAAATGGTTTCATCAACCGCTTTACCTTTCTGATCTACATCTAGTTGTGTGATGCTGCTCATGGGAGTAGAACAGGGCTTACAGGTTTGTAAATCAAACTTATTCAACAACTCTTTTGTGTATTTGGACTGATGGATGAAAATTACATCATCCCTTTGTTTAATTTGCAAACCTAGAAAGAACTGTAATTCCCCCATAGCACTCATTTCAAACTTTTGCTTCATGAGCATTGTAAATTCATCACACAACTTTAGATCAGAGGATGCAAAGATGATGTCATCTACATAAATTTGAACAAGGAGCTTATGCTGTCCCACAGTCTTGATGAATAAGGTTTTATCAATGGTGCCTCTAGTGAACTTATTTTGGAGAAGAAAAGTAGATAGTGTCTCATACCAAGCTCTAGGAGCTTGCTTCAGCCCATAAAGAGCCTTATCAAGCTTGTACACCCAATCAGGATGTTTGTTGTCCTTAAAGCCTGGTGGTTGACACACATAAACCTCTTCTTTTATTTTCCCATATAAGAAAGCACTTTTGACATCCATTTGATAAACCTTAAGACTGTGAAAGGCAGCATAAGCTAAGAACAGTCTGATTGCTTCCAGTCTTGCCACAGGAGCAAAGGTCTCATCATAATCGATACCTTCCTCTTGTGCAAATCCTTGGACAACCAGCCTGGCCTTGTTCTTGACAATTTGGCCCTTATCATGTGTTTTGTTCCTGAATACCCATTTGGTGCCTATTGCACACTTCCCTTGGGGTAAAGGAACAAGCTCCCACACTTGCTGTTTCTTGAACTGAAGAAGCTCAAGCTGCATTGCTTCAACCCATCCATTGTCTCTTAAAGCAACATGATAGTTCTTTGGCTCTTGCTGACTGATGAAGAGAGCATAGAAGCAGAAATTGGACAATTGACTCCTGGTTGAAACTCCAGTATTGATATCACCAATGATTTGAGATGTGGGGTGATTCTTCAGCTCTTGATAGACTATGATGTCAGTGCAAGTGTTTGTAGGACTTTCAGCAGCAACAAATGGTGATGGAGATTCTTGAAACCATGTAGGAGATGGCAGCTCAAATGAAGTAGAGCTTACAGAAATCTCATCAGCATTTATTGTGGATAGGGCTGCTGAAGCTACAGGAGCATCAGGTTTAGTGGACTCAGGCAGATTGTCACTAAACCTGAAGAGGTGAGTACTGACTACATCATCATCAGTACCACCAGGTGGAGAACTGTTGACAGGCTCAACAGCTGGAGGTTGTTAAGGAACATATTGCAGTATGTCCAGATCAAACAACTCCACAGGGTTTTGTGGAATCTTGTCCTTTGGAGATTCATTGAACTTAACATGCAGAGTTCTTCAACCAGCTTTGTCCTACAGTTGAAGACTCTGTATGCCTTGCAAGTTGATGAATAACCAACAAAATACCCTGCATCCACCTTACTAGCAAACTTCTGGAGTGGGTTGCTAGTGTTGAGAATAAAACATGGACACCCAAAGGCTCTAAAGAATGAAATCAGAGGAGCCAAATGATGAAGAACTTCATAAGGAGTCTTCATCAACCTCTTATTCACTAAAGCTCTATTTGTACATAGCAAGCTGTATTGAGAGCTTCAGCCCAAAAGGTCAGTGGCAACCCTGAGTCAGCCAACATTGACCTTGCTGCTTCAATGAGAGTCCTGTTCTTTCTCTCCACCACTCCATTCTGCTCAGGAGTTCTAGGAATACTAAACTGCCTTTTAATTCCCTTGGACAGGTAGAAGTCATCAAGTGTGTGGTTTCTAAATTCTGTTCCATTGTCACTCCTCACACACTTGACCTGTAGGGAATACTGTTTTTCTACAAATAACACAAAGTTCATGATAGTCTTGGCTGTTTCATCCTTAGAGTGCAAGAAGAAAGTCCATACATACCTGGAATAATCATCCACAATTACCAGGCAGTATTTCTTCTTTGCCATGCTCATCACTCTGACAGGACCAAAGAGATCCATGTACAGGAGCTGCAGGCAGGCAGTGGACTTTGGTTCTTCTATTGAAGGGAATGAAACTTTGTGTTGTTTTCCTTTTAAGCAAGCAGTGCAGTTGTCTTCACACTTGAACTCCTTCAAAGGCAATCCTCTTACTAAACCATGGCTTATCAACTGATTCATGTTCTTGAAATTACATGCCCCAGCCTTCTATGCCATAGAGTAGATTCTTGAGAAGATGCCTTGGAGAATAGGCAAGGATGGCCTTTTAGATCTATCTTTTTTGAAAGATCTAAGGCATACACTCTTCCTGTCCTGTTGGCCTTCAGGAGAGTATATTCATCCAATACCTTGTCAATCAAATTTAGAACTTTGGATGACAGAATCTGACAGTTCTGACTTGTGAAAAGGGCAACATGGCCTTTATCACACATTTGACTGACACTCAAGAGGTTGTACTTGAGATTCTCTACATGGTTAACATCATCAAACCTTATTTCCCCATTGGAAACAAAGCCTTTTCTGATGATGTAACCCTTTGCATCATTGCCAAAGGAAACAAATCCCTTCTTTCCTTGAGAGTAGTCATTAAGAAGGGAGCTGCTTCCTGTCATGTGCATAGATCCTCCACTGTCTACATACAAGATACTCTTTTGGCATGTTGAAGAACCCTGCAATCATAACCACATGTTAGTTAGTTTTAGAGACCCAAACCTGTTTGGCTTTGGGTCTGTTCTCAGCTATAGGTGCAGCACTAACAGGTGTGTTATGTGTAACAGCCTGAGGTGAAGAAGATGGTGTAGAAGAGGAACCCTTTGGCTTGGACACTTTGCTAGAGAGTGTAGATCATCTGGATCTAACTCCTCTACACCCTTTGTGACTTTTCCAAGCAATAGCTCATAGCACAGAGGGCAACCTTCCTCCAGTTCTGGTCATCCATCACAAGCACAGGCATCACCTGCTTATTTTGTGCCTCAGGGGTATATGCCATACTCATACCCCTGCTACTACGTGCCTCAGTCCAGTCAAACTCAAGCACCTTCTGCTCAACCACCACAGGCTCTTCCTGAGCCTTAATCTTCCCCATCTCATCATCAAACACAACCTCAACAACACAGCTTCTTCACCCCAGGAGTTGTTGACTGGAGTAGTCTACCAGATGATCTATCTGGTCAGGAACAACTACTCCAAGGTGCTGGTCAACATGGTGGTGATAGTCCTTTTGGAAATCTTGCTCTGATGGCCCTTGAGTCTACTGAGGGGTCATCATCCAATGCCTCATCACAGGTATCATCTGAGGCCAAAGCCAAGCTTTGTTCTAAATCATGCATAGCAGCATTTGCTTCTATTAGAGAAGCAAATGTAGCTTTAATAGATAAAAATCTTGAGCTAGAGCACACTATTTTCAAAAGAAAAGCTGATTTTGAGGTTGTACTAAAAGAGAAAAATGATGAGATTTACAAGCTTAAATGCCAAATCAAAGATGGTAAAGCTAGGGAAGATGTACTTCTAGACAAGGACACTGCCTTGCTAGATCAGGAGATCAGGAACATGGAGAGAAAAGAGATTGAGTACCGATGGACTACTTATAGCCAAGAGAAAAGAAAGAAACTTGAGGCTATGAGTAGGTTCACTTCGAAGTACCTGGGCAGGCCAGTCCTTGATGTCAAGGCATGGACCAGGGACAGACTCTTGGCAATAACCACCAAGATCTGTTCGGCTGGTGATTTCACTAAAGGACTGGTCGCTGAGGCCCTCTCAGAAGCCGGTGCTGGGAACAGGACACTGCTAGTAAAACAGACCAAACCAGCTCTTATCTCTAGGTTACTAGCAGTGCCTGCCAACATTCCCACACCAACAACCCAACCACAACCCACTAAACCAACCCCTTCACCATCAAAACCCGCAGCCAATGATCCACCCTTGAAGAAGAAGAGAAGGGTGTTGAGGCTGCAAGAAGAAGAAGAAGAGGAGGATGAGGAGGATAGACTGCCCCTTTCAGCAGTCATCCCTCTACCAAAAGCCAAACCTCAAACCATCACTCCCACCTCACAGATGGATACTGTGAGGGTAAAGATAGAGGAAGAGGCACAGCAGCAGCTTCATGATGCTGAAATGCTTAAGTCAATTGACCAAGCATATGCTGCCTCTACCTCTATCATGAACATGAAGAAAGAAGCTCTGAGACTCTTCACTCTCAAACAAACCTTCCAATATAACAGAGAGAGAGAGTGAGGACTTGGCCTGATCCTAGGGTGGCTCACAGGATCATAAAGAAAGATATTCCTGTGAGGTACAAGAGCCAGATGAAGAGGATTGTAGATGAAGTAATCACAGTGGCTCTTGTAGTAACACCCTGGGAAATTGTGGATGAGTTCGAGAAAGCTTACAAGTCTAAGCAACCACCTGAAATGATGTTGGAGAACAGGATGGTTAGAAAAGGCTTAGTTTATAAGAAGCTTGAGAACTTCCGCAAAGATGAGCTCAACTTGTTGCTAGAAGGCTGACATCCAGATGAATTTGCATATAAGCAAATCACAACAGTTGAGCTCAAGAATGGCAAACAGGTCAAGTTTGTCTCAGAGATGTACGGCCGTGAAGGATTGTTCGATGGTGGGGCTGAAGACATGACCAAAGAAGAACAAATGATTTTTGTCCGAGCCTACACCAGAGAATCCTACAGGCTAGTACATGGGAGGTAGGTTTCATGGATGGGATAACAGCTCTGTGTCCAATTCCCCAAAACAGAGCTCCCATCCATACTTAGCCAAACAAATACCAGAAACCTTCTCCCAGGCCAGTGCTTATCAGGGTCAACTTCTGATCTGATCCAGAAGGAAATAGACCAATCTTTATGCCAACAATAAGTGGGACAATAAATAATTAGTGGTTTTGGCTACATTGGTTCAGGTGGAGTTTGTTGGACCAAAAGAACCAATGAGCCAAGATCAGGAAAACCTCTAAGTCCCACATGACATCACAACAACTGCTGAAGACTCCCATCAGCTGTTCTGACAAAGTCTGAAGAATCAACAGCTGAAGTTCAAAGAACTGAAGTACAACAGCTGAAGATCCCAAAGTACTGAAGACAAGTACTGAAGTCTAAAGTACTGATAAACAAAAGTACTGAAGACTTCAAGTACTGAAGACAAGTGCTGAAGATCAAAGTCTGAAGAACTGATGAACAACTGCTGATGCACAAAGTCTGAAGACAACGACTGAAGACATCAGCTGATGACAACTACTGAAGTCATTAGCTGATTAATCATCTGAAGACCAAAGTCTGAAGACCAAAGTGCTGAAGTTTCAGAGTTTGTCACAACAGCTGAAGAAGTCTTCTTCAGTTGTTGTGATGGTTTATTTTCTTTTCAGTAGTTTTATGTTTTTCATTTCAGTAGTTTGTACAACAGCTGAAGAGTTTGTTCTTCAGCTGTTATAGTTCAGTAGTTGTAAACGACTGAAGAGTTTGTTCTTCAGTCGTTGTAGCTTTTCAGTAGTTTCCTTTTCAGTACTTGTAATAGGTAGAACACTTAGGAAATTTTGTAAGAAGATGTCAGCTGTTGTGACATCTTCAGTAGTTGTGTTCTATCAGTAGTTAGTTAAATAATTGTTTAATGTCAGTGGATCTGACAACAGTATGGGTCATTTGCCTATAAAAGGGCAGTGACCTGAATGTATTCCACGCTGAAACATGTGAAATAAACGAATACTATTCCTTTTAAGGCACGGATATTTTTTTCAGCGTGGAATACATTCAGGTCACTGCCCTTTTATAGGCAAATGACCCATACTGTTGTCAGATTCCACTGACATTAAACAATTATTTAACTAACTA
Source organism: Flaveria linearis (assembly GCA_024085815.1). Classification (NCBI taxonomy): domain Eukaryota; kingdom Viridiplantae; phylum Streptophyta; class Magnoliopsida; order Asterales; family Asteraceae; genus Flaveria; species Flaveria linearis. The sequence continues at coordinate 49,317 of JABSNV010000956.1, read as the reverse complement.
CTGATAGAACACAACTACTGAAGATGTCACAACAACTGACATCTTCTTACAAAATTTCCTAAGTGTTCTACCTATTACAAGTACTGAAAAGGAAACTACTGAAAAGCTACAACGACTGAAGAACAAACTCTTCAGTCGTTTACAACTACTGAACTATAACAGCTGAAGAACAAACTCTTTAGCTGTTGTACAAACTACTGAAATGAAAAACGTAAAACTACTGAAAAGAAAATAAACCATCACAACAACTGAAGAAGACTTCTTCAGCTGTTGTGACAAACTCTGAAACTTCAGCACTTTGGTCTTCAGACTTTGGTCTTCAGATGATTCATCAGCTGATGACTTCAGTAGTTGTCATCAGCTGATGTCTTCAGTCGTTGTCTTCAGACTTTGTGCATCAGCAGTTGTTCATCAGTTCTTCAGTTCTTCAGACTTTGATCTTCAGCACTTGTCTTCAGTACTTGAAGTCTTCAGTACTTGTGTTTATCAGTACTTTAGACTTCAGTACTTGTCTTCAGTACTTTGGGATCTTCAGCTGTTGTACTTCAGTTCTTTGAACTTCAGCTGTTGATTCTTCAGACTTTGTCAGAACAGCTGATGGGAGTCTTCAGCAGTTGTTGTGATGTCATGTGGGACTTAGAGGTTTTCCTGATCTTAGCTCATTGGTTCTTTTGGTCCAACACAACCAATTTTATAATACCAAGAATACAGCACATCTATGATAAACCTATGTTCATACTTATAAAATTACAAATCAAGTTTAGAATGCAGTACATATCTGTTGAAATACAGCACAACATGTGCGTATAGTGTACATATCTGTTGAAATTATAATGCAGTACATTAATGATAGAAAATCCATGTTCATACTTATAAAATTACAAATCAAGTTTAGAATACAGTACATATATTAAAATCCATTTGAAATTATAATGCAGTACATTGATGATAGATGCATCAACTTGGAAACATAATAACCCAATTTCAATATATTTTAATGTTATAATGAATGATAAAATGCAGTACATATATGAATATCACAACATATCCATTTGATTTCGTTTGAAAATACTACATTAAGAAAGTTGTAGAATACAGTACATATATGAAAATAGACTTTGTAACTAACCTAATAATCTTATATAAACAAACAATGCAACAAATCAAGTTTAGAATGCAGTACATATATGAACCTCGGTTTGAAATTTAGTATTCACTACACATATTAATCAAATTTGTAATTGAATTCAAGACACTTACCGCCGCTATGAATCGTCGATTTCTTCTTCATTTTAGGTCGTTTTGATTCTGTTTTTCAACAAAAAATCATAGAATCAATACTATAACTTCTATAATTTAATGGATTTCACAAATGATTTGAAGAACTTACTTGATTTGGATTGTGGAATGACGATGCAGGAGAGGAATAGACAGAAGAATATGGTTTCGAAACCGTATATTTGTGTTTTTCTATTTTATATTGTCAAATTACCATAATGTCCTTTTATTCCTATGTTTGATTTAATTACTAAGAATGTCATTAACATGTAATTAGTGGCTGAAAATGTTTCTTAGATTTCTTAGGGAATATATATTTCTTAGGGGAACTTTCCCCTATATATATATATATGTATATATATACACACACACACGTTTATATACTTGTGAATATGTAGATCTCGGTTCTTTTCCTTCTCGGTTTATGGTTTTAATAAGGTTCTAAAAAAGGTGTGTTCTAATCCCAATAATTATATGTTTATGTGTTTTGGGGCTAGTATGGATACTACATTATAATTAATATAAAGTTACTATAGTTTTGATAGTAAATTTGATGTTTTTGTAGGTTTTATTGATGGAACATTGTTTTCAATGCAAAACCCTTAATAGTATGTTAAAGCATTCAATTGCTAATCGTATTCGATATTTGAAGTTCTCAGCCTTTCTATAGATCTCGTTTTGTAGTATTCAATGATAGTACTTGGCCAGTTTGTACCGGTGTAGGTCCCTGAGTGGTGACTTTCTCGGCTTAGAGTAAAGTACTTTGCCTGCTATAGTTCTCAGCTCATAGTAAAGTATTCGGCCCCATATATTTCTCAAATTATAAAAGGATATTTGGCCTTGCATAGATCTCGATTTATAGTAAAGTATTTGGCACTTTTATAATACTCAATTTATTTAAAGTTCTCGGTATAGTTTTTGGTTCCAGTGAACTTTAAGATAGGCCATCCTTATGTGGACAAGGTAATAGTTATTCACTCGAATGTGATTTAAGTCATAGATGTTCACCTGTAGGTGAATAAGTCGCATCTATGTGACTATAGCTAAAGTAATGTCATAGATTGATAAAATAGTAAACCTAAGTAACTATAGTAAAGAAAACTGAAGTATAATAAAGAATGAAAGTTAATCATGGTTAGATAAAAAGCTAAAGATGATCACTATAGAAATTAGCTAACGTTTATATATGAAATATAAAAGAAATTGAATAATAATTCAAGAATAGTTATCTACCTAAAGCAAGATTGAGCAATGTTAACGTATGCTAAAGAAGTCACACAAGCACAGAGGTCTTAACGAATTTCAAGCCTTGAAAAATGAGTCTTGCATTTGTTGCAAACGAAAAGAGTCTTACGTAATGGAAAGCGATAGTAAAGTCTTGTGTATCACACAAGCATTGTTGAGTACCATATGATTATGCACTCATGATAAATTAAATTTAAAGTGAAGATAAAGAATGACTAAAGTACAATTAAAAAAATTAACATAGTAAAAGCTAAAAAAATAAGTCTTACACATGTGTAACCAAATATAAATTAACAGACACTTGATAAAGTATTAAGATAATCTTAAAATTAAAGCATAGCTATAGTATGATAAATAGAGATAGATAAAGTTACAGTTTTGACAAAGTATAACTAGAGCTCACTCAAAAAAGGTGACTTTTATATACATATTAGCTTGATAGTATGCATGTTGATTAAAGATGTGGGCTTGGCATGGATTCTGAAGCTACCTGGCATCTTGAAAAATATTGACATTCTGGCGTAGTTGTTATGTTAAGTTAAATTGTTCATTTTGATGTAATGAATTTGATGATTGAAAATCTTTTAAATTTTCGTTGCTTATAGTTGAAGAAATTTTGGTTTAAAAGCTTATGTTTCTGTTGTACAAATCTAACTTTGAGGTTGTCATAAAACAACGTCTGACAAATATACTACATTGGATATACATAATATGACAATTAAATATATGTAATATATATATGTGTGTGCGTGTGTGCGTGCGCACACACACGTGTGTGTGGGTGTGTGAGAGAGTGTGTGTGTTTATATATATGTATATATATACATACATACATACATACATATATATATGTATGTATATATATGTATATATATGTATATATGTATATATGTGTGTATATATATATATGTGTGTGTATGTGTGTATAAAATTTAGTGTGCTACACTTAAACCACAAAACACAATAATTAATGGAACTTGAAACCAAGAAATCGAAGATTTTTCAAATTGAAAGACGAATGTGCTTATTTAAAAACAAGAAAACACAAAACAAGTTAGTTTTCGATGAGTTTATTCATTGATATTAGGGTTTTGTTTGTTGATTGTGTTGGTACTGTTTTCAATGTACATTTTTTGATTATGGCCCTCCTATATTATGAAGATTTATATTGATGTGAGCCATTAATCAAATACAATCAATGGTTGATAAAGTTCTTTTAAAATTCTCTCATTTATTGTAGTTTTATAAAGAATCCTCCCTTATATAGTTCTTAAAACATGGATTAGATAAATAGTGTTTGATTGCTAGTATGTGCTCACTTAGGACATTCTTAACAAATTGTAGATTGTACATACTTATATGTACTTACATGTCAAATGCACCACTAGTTGTGATCTATGATTGCTCCCTAATGAGTCCTTAATAGGACGAAACGAGAGACCCTGATCATAAGTGAACTAGATTGGCTACCCAAGGGCAACCTTTACATTGCACGAGGCCTATAAAGATGAACTAGAAACATTTAGCCAACTTTAATTAACATAAACCAACTGTGGGAAAATCATTCTTTGAAAAATATAAACACCTTCAATTCAAATTAAAGTATACTAATACAAAGGAAAGCGATAAGTACATTACTATTACAAATGAAATAAATAAAATACAAGAACGGCAGATGAACTAGTAGATAGTGAAGAAGTGATGACTAAAGATTTGTATTTAACATGGGTCACTTAAAACATATATCAAGTTAAAAAACTCGTTTGTTTCCTAGGATATAATAATTAAAGCAATTTGTACCACTAGGATGGAACCAGATGCTAAATTTTATATCTCAAGAAGGTCGCTAGAAGAGAGAAAAAAATAGCTAAAGTAATTGAGCTTTTGGTGTGTCCTGCAACCAAGACTCACCTTAGTATTACTAGTGAAACTTGAGTTAATACATATATTTCACCATAAATCTAAAATTTGAATGCTTTCAACGTCTTCAATACGATTTATTTGATTTTATAGAATGATTGAACTATACAACTTGTCATTTCAACTCGACATGTGAATAAAATAGTTTATTTGTTTCACTATTGTGCATGAATGGTGACTATTCTAAAACAACGCACATGCCACTTGTTTCACAAACTAGTGTGCCATGCCAATTGTCAGCACGCCATGTTTTCTACCACAATATTTGTTTCACCGGACAGGACACCCCACTTGATCTGCTATGCCCTTGTCGTTGGTGCCATGGTCATGTGATCTATCTCACACCACGATCAAATGCATCATGATGCCATGACCCACTTAGATCAACCCGCCATGCGCCAAGCAGATAATCTAGCCATGCGCCACTTACCACATACTCACGCACACACAAGTGACCCACCAAGATTGTTCCACATATTTGGTATGTCATGAGTTTGTGATATAAACACACGCATCCATCGCCACAAGTCAAAAACACTAATGTGGCTCTCAAGCGGCTTTGCAAAGTGCAAAGTGTGCCATCAAAACACCACATTACAACATTTTCCAACTTCGCATGTGCCTGTGTGGAGTTAGGGTGCTTTGCCCCCATGGGATCCCTACTTGTGTGCTATACTAAAGGATATAATTAGTAGTGGAAGCTCCATGTATATACCATTTTTAAAGAAGATAGCTCGCAGTGCTTATTCTATCGATACTGAAAGGAGGAAACAAATGTCAAAGATTGTCATACAAATGCTCGGTTCTTTAGTGAGAATGAATTTATTTCAAAGGGTGTGCATTCCGTTTCTCTTACTAATTGCTATAACGATGCTTTTCTATCCTCTGTCTTTCGGCAGAGGGAGTCTCTTATTTTAATTTCTCTCAAAGGTAGCAAGCTTCATAGGAATGAAGGCCCTCTCTTTACGTTTTAGAAAAATGGGTTGCTCCTCCACTTGGCCTTTGTGATTCGTTGTGCTTTTTGAGCACTTTTCACTATGGAAGAAAGCTCCTCTCTGGTGCATTGGATGCCTCCCGGACCTTCTCACCAGCCTCACATGGCAGAGGAGAATTACCTGCGAGACCATCTTGTAATGCACCGAAGCACCCCTCCTAAAGGTCTTGAGGTGATCAAACCACTTATGGAAGATGCACAATCCTACGGTGAACTTAAGGATCACCTTAATCTTCACTTCTTTGGGAATAGTGAAAAATTAATATAATAGCCTATGATGATTTGGTGGAAAAACAACTCCTTATAAAGAAAATAGAGAAGGAGCTGCTCCACAAAGAATATCATAGGGATCACATTTTGCTCAAACTGATATGATATACGAGAATGTATATTTTATAAAAAGAGAGTTCCACTGAAGGAAAAAACTTTGGATCTTTCGTGGAACATGCAGAACCACATATTTGATCACTCCCGTGCGACACGAAGTCGCTGATGCCGAGTCAGCTCCTATGCTCCTAGCTATGCCATGCTTGGTCTCTCGGCATGGTGGTGGTTCCATAGCATGTCATGAGCACCAGGATAACGGCGGTTGAGCAACTCAAGCGAACCACCCTACCTTACTACAACATGAGGATAGAAGGGAGAAAGTTGTGAAGATGGCCTCCTTATCCACACCACTGGTCGAATGAATGGGGACCGACTGACCCAAGTTTTTAAGAGTATTGGCGGGTTCTAAAGTGCATGTCAAGGGCGCTAACGCATACCCCGGGGTGATCATCACCACTTGCACCTTAAAACTCAGCATTACAAAACATGTAACCTACCTGGTATTCCATTTAACTACATTTTTTCCTTTAATCTACAGCCTAACAAAACATAGTAGCGAGGGATAACCCGCCCATTTAGCTAGCGGGGAGGATGGCACTAATGGAAAAGACCATCTGGCGAAAAGGCCATAAGCGTGAAGCGTGGTAAGCCCGCGCCAGGGGAGCATTGGGAGGAAAGGGAGCTCGGATGGTGGAAGAGCCAGGGGAGGCCTGGTCATTTGATGAAAATAGAAGGCTTTAGGCTATGAACCTATTAAAGAAGGCCCTGTGGAGTAAAGGGAAGTGCATGAATTCTTGGAAAAAAGGGAGAGAGCCTATATAAATAATGGAATCAAGCAAATTCAATGAATAGATAGAGTCATTGGTATGACAGACAACACTGCCTACCTGCAAATTTGCTTCTAAAGCCGAATTCCAACTAGTCTTCTCTTTTTGTACAACTTTCTTTATAGGGATCCTACCAGCACGGTACTTCATTTCCAGCAAGTTCGTGAAGGTCCAGCAATGGGGATGTTGTACGTACTAATTTGACATTACTTAGGGTCATCATTACAACTTTGTTTAGCCTGTGTTCCAAATTCAATACCCAGATAGCTCAAAAGCCATATTCTTTAACAAGAGATGGTTTGGTACTTTGGGGCACTAACTCAAAATGGTATCAGGTTAGTCCCTAACTATCTACTTCCACTAAATATGTTGTAACGCTCACTCATGTGCTAAACACAGGGTCAGTCATGGACCTCTTAGGTTTTTTTTAAAGAGAACAAAAAAATGAGCATGAAGGTCCTATAGATAGAACCTCATACGAAGTACTAAACATAAGACCTATGTAAGGGAGTCAATCCTACTCATAAAGGTGAAGGACCAAGCACTAGATCTTTAAAAACAAAAAGAAAGACTGGTTTTTAGATTACTTAACTTATTTAGGAAGGAGCCATCGTAACTGCTCGCCATCAGAATAGGCTTTCAAGGCAGCTGCCAAGTCAGTCAACAAGCTAGGCCATTCTTGCAAGTTCAAGTACAAAACTTCAGTTTAGTAGTACCATAACGGTTTTGACACAAAATAAGGACTCCTTTGTAAATCGATTTTTGTGCTTTTATTCCAACCAACGAAGCTTCATCTAATCTAATAGGGGTTTGGTTCGGTTCACCCATCATGCCTACTAAGTAGAAGGCAGGCGAACTCAGACCAGTGCAACAAAGTTTAGACTCTTGCGATTGGACTCTATAACAGAAAGGGAAAAGAAGCTTAAGAGAAAAGAAGCTTTGCAAAAGCTAAGGCCAAAGCTCTTTGGGCGATATTATAGCATAGTGCATTTCCTCATGATTAGGGTGATGTGGTTGTTCCATCAGTTTTCTTTATAGAGGGATCTATTATTCAAGATTTTCTTGAATGGTCGATTGATAAGTGCAACGTGGAGATGAATATTCCAGATAATTTTGTGAATAAGTAAGTGAAGGCTTGACTTACATGCTCAGCTCAAGCAAGAAGAAGCTATTGTAGGATTCTATGTGCCTAAGACACGTAGAATATTGATGTGGTTAGTACGTTATGATTAAAGATGTGGGCTTGGCATGGATTCTGAAGCTACCTGGCATCTTGAAAAATATTGACATTCTGGCGTAGTTGTTATGTTAAGTTAAATTGTTCATTTTGATGTAATGAATTTGATGATTGAAAATCTTTTAAATTTTCGTTGCTTATAGTTGAAGAAATTTTGGTTTAAAAGCTTATGTTTCTGTTGTACAAATCTAACTTTGAGGTTGTCATAAAACAACGTCTGACAAATATACTACATTGGATATACATAATATGACAATTAAATATATGTAATATATATATATGTGTGTGCGTGTGTGCGTGCGCACACACACGTGTGTGTGGGTGTGTGAGAGAGTGTGTGTGTTTATATATATGTATATACATACATACATACATACATACATATATATATGTATGTATATATATGTATATATATGTATATATGTATATATGTGTGTATATATATATATGTGTGTGTGTGTGTATAAAATTTAGTGTGCTACACTTAAACCACAAAACACAATAATTAATGGAACTTGAAACCAAGAAATCGAAGATTTTTCAAATTGAAAGACGAATGTGCTTATTTAAAAACAAGAAAACACAAAACAAGTTAGTTTTCGATGAGTTTATTCATTGATATTAGGGTTTTGTTTGTTGATTGTGTTGGTACTGTTTTCAATGTACATTTTTTGATTATGGCCCTCCTATATTATGAAGATTTATATTGATGTGAGCCATTAATCAAATACAATCAATGGTTGATAAAGTTCTTTTAAAATTCTCTCATTTATTGTAGTTTTATAAAGAATCCTCCCTTATATAGTTCTTAAAACATGGATTAGATAAATAGTGTTTGATTGCTAGTATGTGCTCACTTAGGACATTCTTAACAAATTGTAGATTGTACATACTTATATGTACTTACATGTCAAATGCACCACTAGTTGTGATCTATGATTGCTCCCTAATGAGTCCTTAATAGGACGAAACGAGAGACCCTGATCATAAGTGAACTAGATTGGCTACCCAAGGGCAACCTTTACATTGCACGAGGCCTATAAAGATGAACTAGAAACATTTAGCCAACTTTAATTAACATAAACCAACTGTGGGAAAATCATTCTTTGAAAAATATAAACACCTTCAATTCAAATTAAAGTATACTAATACAAAGGAAAGCGATAAGTACATTACTATTACAAATGAAATAAATAAAATACAAGAACGGCAGATGAACTAGTAGATAGTGAAGAAGTGATGACTAAAGATTTGTATTTAACATGGGTCACTTAAAACATATATCAAGTTAAAAAACTCGTTTGTTTCCTAGGATATAATAATTAAAGCAATTTGTACCACTAGGATGGAACCAGATGCTAAATTGTATATCTCAAGAAGGTCGCTAGAGGAGAGAAAAAAAATAGCTAAAGTAATTGAGCTTTTGGTGTGTCCTGCAACCAAGACTCACCTTAGTATTACTAGTGAAACTTGAGTTAATACATATATTTCACCATAAATCTAAAATTTGAATGCTTTCAACGTCTTCAATACGATTTATTTGATTTTATAGAATGATTGAACTATACAACTTGTCATTTCAACTCGACATGTGAATAAAATAGTTTATTTGTTTCACTATTGTGCATGAATGGTGACTATTCTAAAACAACGCACATGCCACTTGTTTCACAAACTAGTGTGCCATGCCAATTGTCAGCACGCCATGTTTTCTACCACAATATTTGTTTCACCGGACAGGACACCCCACTTGATCTGCTATGCCCTTGTCGTTGGTGCCATGGTCATGTGATCTATCTCACACCACGATCAAATGCATCATGATGCCATGACCCACTTAGATCAACCCGCCATGCGCCAAGCAGATAATCTAGCCATGCGCCACTTACCACATACTCACGCACACACAAGTGACCCACCAAGATTGTTCCACATATTTGGTATGTCATGAGTTTGTGATATAAACACACGCATCCATCGCCACAAGTCAAAAACACTAATGTGGCTCTCAAGCGGCTTTGCAAAGTGCAAAGTGTGCCATCAAAACACCACATTACAACATTTTCCAACTTCGCATGTGCCTGTGTGGAGTTAGGGTGCTTTGCCCCCATGGGATCCCTACTTGTGTGCTATACTAAAGGATATAATTAGTAGTGGAAGCTCCATGTATATACCATTTTTAAAGAAGATAGCTCGCAGTGCTTATTCTATCGATACTGAAAGGAGGAAACAAATGTCAAAGATTGTCATACAAATGCTCGGTTCTTTAGTGAGAATGAATTTATTTCAAAGGGTGTGCATTCCGTTTCTCTTACTAATTGCTATAACGATGCTTTTCTATCCTCTGTCTTTCGGCAGAGGGAGTCTCTTATTTTAATTTCTCTCAAAGGTAGCAAGCTTCATAGGAATGAAGGCCCTCTCTTTACGTTTTAGAAAAATGGGTTGCTCCTCCACTTTGGCCTTTGTGATTCGTTGTGCTTTTTGAGCACTTTTCACTATGGAAGAAAGCTCCTCTCTGGTGCATTGGATGCCTCCCGGACCTTCTCACCAGCCTCACATGGCAGAGGAGAATTACCTGCGAGACCATCTTGTAATGCACCGAAGCACCCCTCCTAAAGGTCTTGAGGTGATCAAACCACTTATGGAAGATGCACAATCCTACGGTGAACTTAAGGATCACCTTAATCTTCACTTCTTTGGGAATAGTGAAAAATTAATATAATAGCCTATGATGATTTGGTGGAAAAACAACTCCTTATAAAGAAAATAGAGAAGGAGCTGCTCCACAAAGAATATCATAGGGATCACATTTTGCTCAAACTGATATGATATACGAGAATGTATATTTTATAAAAAGAGAGTTCCACTGAAGGAAAAAACTTTGGATCTTTCGTGGAACATGCAGAACCACATATTTGATCACTCCCGTGCGACACGAAGTCGCTGATGCCGAGTCAGCTCCTATGCTCCTAGCTATGCCATGCTTGGTCTCTCGGCATGGTGGTGGTTCCATAGCATGTCATGAGCACCAGGATAACGGCGGTTGAGCAACTCAAGCGAACCACCCTACCTTACTACAACATGAGGATAGAAGGGAGAAAGTTGTGAAGATGGCCTCCTTATCCACACCACTGGTCGAATGAATGGGGACCGACTGACCCAAGTTTTTAAGAGTATTGGCGGGTTCTAAAGTGCATGTCAAGGGCGCTAACGCATACCCCGGGGTGATCATCACCACTTGCACCTTAAAACTCAGCATTACAAAACATGTAACCTACCTGGTATTCCATTTAACTACATTTTTTCCTTTAATCTACAGCCTAACAAAACATAGTAGCGAGGGATAACCCGCCCATTTAGCTAGCGGGGAGGATGGCACTAATGGAAAAGACCATCTGGCGAAAAGGCCATAAGCGTGAAGCGTGGTAAGCCCGCGCCAGGGGAGCATTGGGAGGAAAGGGAGCCCGGATGGTGGAAGAGCCAGGGGAGGCCTGGTCATTTGATGAAAATAGAAGGCTTTAGGCTATGAACCTATTAAAGAAGGCCCTGTGGAGTAAAGGGAAGTGCATGAATTCTTGGAAAAAAGGGAGAGAGCCTATATAAATAATGGAATCAAGCAAATTCAATGAATAGATAGAGTCATTGGTATGACAGACAACACTGCCTACCTGCAAATTTGCTTCTAAAGCCGAATTCCAACTAGTCTTCTCTTTCTGTACAACTTTCTTTATAGGGATCCTACCAGCACGGTACTTCATTTCCAGCAAGTTCGTGAAGGTCCAGCAATGGGGATGTTGTACGTACTAATTTGACATTACTTAGGGTCCTCATTACAACTTTGTTTAGCCTGTGTTCCAAATTCAATACCCAGATAGCTCAAAAGCCATATTCTTTAACAAGAGATGGTTTGGTACTTTGGGGCACTAACTCAAAATGGTATTAGGTTAGTCCCTAACTATCTACTTCCACTAAATATGTTGTAACGCTCACTCATGTGCTAAACACAGGGTCAGTCATGGACCTCTTAGGTTTTTTTTAAAGAGAACAAAAAAATGAGCATGAAGGTCCTATAGATAGAACCTCATACGAAGTACTAAACATAAGACCTATGTAAGGGAGTCAATCCTACTCATAAAGGTGAAGGACCAAGCACTAGATCTTTAAAAACAAAAAGAAAGACTGGTTTTTAGATTACTTAACTTATTTAGGAAGGAGCCATCGTAACTGCTCGCCATCAGAATAGGCTTTCAAGGCAGCTGCCAAGTCAGTCAACAAGCTAGGCCATTCTTGCAAGTTCAAGTACAAAACTTCAGTTTAGTAGTACCATAACGGTTTTGACACAAAATAAGGACTCCTTTGTAAATCGATTTTTGTGCTTTTATTCCAACCAACGAAGCTTCATCTAATCTAATAGGGGTTTGGTTCGGTTCACCCATCATGCCTACTAAGTAGAAGGCAGGCGAACTCAGACCAGTGCAACAAAGTTTAGACTCTTGCGATTGGACTCTATAACAGAAAGGGAAAAGAAGCTTAAGAGAAAAGAAGCTTTGCAAAAGCTAAGGCCAAAGCTCTTTGGGCGATATTATAGCATAGTGCATTTCCTCATGATTAGGGTGATGTGGTTGTTCCATCAGTTTTCTTTATAGAGGGATCTATTATTCAAGATTTTCTTGAATGGTCGATTGATAAGTGCAACGTGGAGATGAATATTCCAGATAATTTTGTGAATAAGTAAGTGAAGGCTTGACTTACATGCTCAGCTCAAGCAAGAAGAAGCTATTGTAGGATTCTATGTGCCTAAGACACGTAGAATATTGATGTGGTTAGTACGTTATGATTCAAGTCGGGTTATACCCAATAACAAGCTTAGCAAACACCAATTAATATTTAATTGATGATATGATCATGCAATTAAATATTGACACCAATTTAGAAAATTGTTTTCTAAGACTTTGCTTTTGTTTAAGAACAACATTATATGGATAACTTGTTCTTGAGATATTATTTGTTTATCATTTAAATTGGTTAAATAATAACAAATATATATGTGTATGTTAATGTTATAAATTAATCTTGGTTTTAATTTTATAAAGTATGGATCGCTAAGAGTGAGTTTTATAAACTAAAGAGTGAGTTTTATAAAAAATTAAAAAGGGAAAACCCTTTTTTTAATATCATTCACGGCAGCCCACTAAAGGGGGCATGGGAATCTCTCTTGCGTTGATATATACAAGACCATTAAGATCTCATGCAATCCTTACACACTTGACTCCATTCCTTACACACACACAAAAGCAAAAGATACCAAAACTCTCTCTTCCTCTCTCATATTCACGGGTTTTTCAGCAGTAGCAAGAAGTGTTCTTGAGCTGATTTTGGTGTTATTTCTCCCTAACAAGAAGGGTTTTTGCAACAAGCTTGGGGTATACACACTTGAGGGTTCCTCCTCTTGGAACCTTGGTCGATTTCATCTTCATAAATCATCAAGTTTGCTGCTGGAAGATCATGATCTTGAAGGGTTTTGGCAGCTTTCATTTTGGTGTTTTTGGTGTCCAACTCCAAGCAAGGATGATGCTTATTTAGAGCTTTATGGGAGCCAACATTTGAGGACATCCAACGATGAAGCTTTGGCCATATTTCAGTCTCTTATCTTCTTTCCTTAGTCGACATTTAGCTGCTGGAAGGAGGTAGTTTGACAGCCCTTTGTGGCTGTCATATTGTGTTATTTTATGTACACAAAGCATGTTCATTCACATATAATGATCCTTTGATTTATGGGTTTGTTTTATACACTTATATGGTCACTTAAAGAACATAATTTTCAGCTTATAAAATCGGTTTTAAAGTTGTTATTCCGCTGCGTTTTCTGAAAGTTTAAATGGTTAAACTATGTTCTTGTGTTCTAACAAACCCAACAATGGTATCAGAGCCGGTTATGTGGATGACTTGCTTGTTTTTGTCCTTTAAAATCGGTTTTAGAGGATGATTATAAACTCATAATAGGCTGATTTTGGTTGATTGAATAAACCCCATGTCTTTCAAAGTTATATCTTCATGCTTATGATTAAACTTTGAAAGATAGGAATATCAATTTGTTGACATGTTTGGTTGTTGTTTGTTTGGACAAACAAACCCAAATTTTCAGTTTATGTTGGCTGAAAATTTAGGGTTTGATAGGGTTTATTTTGCTTGTTGAATGATGTTAATGATTGTTCATGTTGGTGCATAACCTAGCTTTTGGCCTTGTGTTGTTTGGATGCTTGCAATGTTTGTTTTGATTGTTTTCATTTGGGTTGTAATATTATTCTTTTGTGCTTTGTTTAAAAATGTAATTTGTCTATTTATTCATTGGGATGTAATAATAGATTAGGAGTGTTTTTCTTTTACTAGAAAATATGTATTAGGATATATATTTTGTAAAAGAAGATGCTCGGGAAGGAAGCACAAGAAGAAGACACAAAAGAAGGACTTGAAGCATATGGATGCAAGTTCAAGTGGGAGTCTATGAAGACCTCAAACTTGTGTTGTATTCAACCCTTAGGAAAGACCAAATGACCACACTTGTGATGGCAAACAAGTGTGGTCACAATAGTAGCTATGGTTATGCACATTGTGGTTGTTTATATTATGCTTGTTTGATTGTGATTTTATGAATGATTGTATGATATTTGGATATGATAAACAATCTTAATAAAAATGATCTTAACAACTAATATAAAATGGTTCTTAATCATTAAGTGTTAATAAATGGTTATTAAAAGGATTAATGGTTTTATAATAAAATGAGTTTTATTAAAAGAACCATAGGGTATATTGTATTTGAAAGCATGCAAATACAAGTACATAGAGTTTTCAAAACTAGAATTAATGAAAACCAAAAATCCCTTTTGAAACAAGTTTTAACACCATCCTTTTACACGCCACTCGAATCACTTAAGAACTATTTGTGGGATAAAGGTCACCTAACCACTTTTAGGGAACTTGTGTTTTGAGGTGGGCTTAACATATTTGTGGGATAAAGGTCACCTAACCACTAGTATGATAAACTCACACGTGTGTGTAAGTAGGACGACTTGAATTTGAAACCATGTGCATAGGGTCACCGAAGCATGGCGTACAATGGTGTTGATGGGATTAAACATGCCAACCAAACATAAGATGTTTAACCGATCCCATAAAGGCTAGAAGTTGCAAAAGGTTGCAATTGTCAATTGTTGACTACCTTGTTAATTTAAATAATGGGATAAAGGTCACCTAACCATTATTTGAATGTAACATTGGATTCTAGATTTTAATTGTTAATTGTCTATGAGATATAAAAGGGTATTAATAATTAAAATGAAATTTTTTAGAAATACTAATAAGAACTTTGTAAATTTTGTAGAATGGCCGCAAACAATAATGCTACCACCCTGACCGTCCATACCCTATCACTGAGAATCGTTATCAAAATGAGTAAAGACCTATGTCCTTGACGATCCCATGTCTCACCAACCAACGCTGTTGATGTTAAGGCCTTTTGACGATTGGCTTAAGCACATTAAGGATTCTGTGCAAGTTTCCTACCTCATGTTGGGATTATGATTCCCGAACTCCAAAAGGGTTTGGAATATCATAGGGCATATAACAGGATAATCTAGTTAAAGGAAATGTTCCTTCAACAAACTTTAGTAAGATTGCTTCGAAACGGTTCAAGCACTTTTTGCATGTCACATGAAAGAAACCCAATCGATATCATCTTATATATTCTTAAGATGAAAAGCCACATTGATAGCCTCAAGATGCTTAACTGTCCTGTCTCAGAGTAGTTGGCCAAGGATTTGATCCTTGATTGCCCAACTAAAGGTTTGAGACGTTCATAATATACTATAATATGAACGGATGGGACAAGAGCATCGGTGAAATTCATGCAATGCTCAAAGCAACCGAGGCAGGGATGGGTAGAGAGGTTCTACCTATTCTCTCGATCAATGAGGGAGACTATAAGAAATGGCCAATCTCGATCCTAAGGAAATTATTGCCAAAAGAAAGGAATACATCAAAGCAAAGGTTAAAGCGAAACCTCAAAAACCTAAGCTTATGAAGCCTAAAGTAAAGGAGAACGATCCGTGCTTTGAGTATGGAGAGATAGGACAATAAAAGGGAATTGTCCCTCCTATCTCAAGGAGTTGAAAAATAAGAGGGATGCTAGGCAAACCTCAAATACAATTTTCATGATTCACATTGTATTAAATGTCATTTCTTCAAACACATGGGTATTGGATACCGGATGTGAGACTCATACTTGCAATTGTTGCAAAGGAGTTCAAAAGAAATGTGCGCTTCAAGGAGGGAAACTCTATTTTGAGACTTACAAATGGTTTGAAAGTTGTTCTCAAAACCTTTTGTATGCACCCAGTTTGACTAGGAACATAATTAATGTTTCCTATTAAAACAATATGGTCATGATTTAAAGTTTGTATATAATGGTATTAAGTTTTATGGATGATGTATTTCATTTTAAGGATATGCCTTTTAATGATATTCATGAATTGGTTCATGATAATTCGTCCTATAATAACTCATTATACACATTAAGCACCAAGAAACTTAAAATCGGTTTAAGTTATTATTATCTTTGACATTGTCATCATGGTCACATAAACAAGAATTGGATTCAAACACTTCAAAAGAATGGTCTTTTGGAAACAAATGAAAATGTTTCATTTGATAAGTGTGAACCAAAAGACTTATTAGGAATGATACATTTGGATGTATGTGGTCCTATTAAGACAATGACAAAGATTGGTGAAAAGATACTTCATTACTGTTATCGACGATTACAGTCGCTATTATTGTGTGCACTTGATGACACATAAGAATGAAGCTTTTGAAATGTTCAAAATCTTTAATAATGAAGTAGAAAATCAACTCTACATAACTATCTAAGTTCTTCATTCTGATAAAGGAGAAACTGAACCCTATTTGGATATGGTTCAATTCATTAAGGCTATGAGCTTACCACCTTTATCATCTTGGGTTTTCGCACTACTCTCCACGGCTCGTATTTTGAATATGGCCCAAACCAAGAAAGTGGGTTCGACACCTTTTGAAATATGGCATGAAAGAGTTCCATCGCTATCATATTTAAAGGTATGGGGTAGTGAAGCTTATGTTAAGCTTAACACCCAAAACAAATTTGAAAGTCGATCCACTAAGTGTATATTTATTGGATATCCCAAAGACTGTATAGGATACTACTTCTTTGATCCAACAGAGCAAAAGGAAGTTTTTGCTCGAAGGGCAGAGTTCTTGGAAGCCAAGTTCCTTATGGAAGGAATGACGTATAGAACAATGGAGTTTGATGAAGATCAAGATCAACAAGCCGATACACGTTTGGTTGACACTAGCTGTCAACAAGAGGTTATTGATGATGATCAAGAAGTTGATCAATACACACAAAACGTTCACAGATCTGGTAGAGTTAGCATTCCACCTGAAATATATGGATTTTTCATGGATGGATGCTATGTGGTTGACTCCGATGAGCCAACTACATACCATGATGCAATGTCCAATTCGGATTGTGACAAATGGCTGGAAGCCATGAACGTAGAGATGCAATCCATGTATGACAACCAAGTTTAGGAATTGGTTGACCCTCTACTTAACTCCAAACCGGTTGGATGCAAGTAGGTTTTCGAGAAGAAAACAAATATGCATGGAAACTTGGATACTTACAAGGCAAGACTTGTAGCAAAAGGTTTCATTCAAACTCAAGGGGTTGATTATGATGAAACCTTCTCACCTGTTGCGATACTAAAGTCTATAAGGATATTGTTTGCCATAGCTACTTATTATGATTATGAGATTTGGCAAATAGATGTCAAAACCGCTTTCCTAAATGGATATCTTGAGGAAGATGTCTATATGGTTCAGCCCGAAGGCTTTGTCGATCAAAAGCATCCTAATAAAGTATGCAAGTTAAAAAGATCAATCTATGGATTGAAACAAGCATCGAGAAGTTGGAATCAACGTTTTGATGAAGAGATCAAGAAATTTGGTTTCATCAAGAACGCTGACAAGGCTTGTGTGTATAAAAAGGCTAGTGGGAGTGCAATCACATTCTTAGTATTGTATGTTGATGACATAATACTATATGAAAAGACATTCCAACCATGGAAGGTGTTAAAACTTGGCTTGGAAATTGTTTTTCCATGAAAGATCTCGGTGAAGCCGCCTATATTTTGGGAATAAAGATCTATAGGGATAGATCGAGGCGGTTGATAGGTCTAAACCAAAGTGCATATATTGATAAAATCTTGAAAAAGGTTCAAGATGAAAAAATCTAAGAAAGGTATGGTACCTATTTAAAGAGGGACAATATTGAGTGCATCTCAATGTCCAAGCTCAAAGGATGAGCAAGATTGTATGAAGGACATCCCATATGCGTCTGCTATAGGATCCATCATATATGCGATGATATGCACTAAGACCGGACGTGTCATGCGCGTTAAGCATGACAAGAAAATATCAGCAGAATCCAGGTAATAGCCATTGGATGGCTGTTAAAAGTATATTGAAATACATTAGGAGGACTAAGGATATGTTTCTAATATACGGATCTGAGAAAGAGGAACTCGTTGTAAAGGGTTACACGGATGCGAGGTTCCAAACTGATCGAGATGATCTTCGATCACAATCGGGGTATGTCTCCATTATGAATAGGGTAACATTGTGCACTACAAAATACGAATACATAGCCGCCTCATTAGCAGCTTTGGAAACTGCATGAATAAAAGGTTTATTGTCGATCTAAGAGTGGTCTCTACCATTCAAGACCCCTTAGAAATCTTTTGTGATAACGAGGGTGTGGTTGCTCAAATCAAGGAACCCCGTGCACATCAAAAGATTAGACAAAATGAGCGGAGATTCAACTACATAAGGGATATAGTTGAAAAGGCAAAGATGTGTATTCGCAAAGTTCACTTTGATCAAAAGATTGCGGATCCACTCACGAAGCTCCTCGAAAGGGCAAAGCATGAAAGTCATACCTATGCCTTAGGACTTCGATATTCTAGTGATTGGAATTGATCAGTTTTGGTATTAATATTTAAAATATGGAACAATTGTAATATTTAACTCATCTATATAATTACGATATTTTGAGTTATGTTCCTTTTAGCATGTTTATATCCATGAATATGTTTATTATTCTAAATTTCCGTAGTCGGTCATATTTGTGGGAACAAATATGAACGTAAGACTATTATGAACTTGGATTGGCGGATATTTATAAGGCATGAATATAGAGCAATTGGTTGCTGCCAAGGTTCATAGATATTTGTGGGATACAAATATTGGACTAACCTGCATCTCAAATTTTACGACATGGAATCTTATCGATTGATCATAAGTAAATTTGAGTAAAGGTGAATATCATTTGGTATCCTCCGACCTGAGATACATATTGGGTTTTGATATTCACCAAGTATTATACCTTGAGCTAATTCTTCACTGTCATGAAATAGTGGATAGTACATAAGGGTATGTTCAGGTATAACACGAGGTGTTTGTGAGAAACGTATGTAGTCAAGATGGAATTTGTTCCTCTTATTCGTTGAGAGTTAGATGTCTAAGGCCTGATTAAGTTAAATCAATAAGGAATGATCATTCTGTGTCCTTGGATTTAACATGACATCTATAACAAAAGGATAGATGATTGATTCACCTAAATCATTTCAAGTAGGGTACTTGAATAGGATGATGTTATTGAATGGCCATAAGTAATGCGTATTAAGGGTAGTAAACTGTTGTTAGGCGTCATTTACTGCTTGCATCAATCTTCTATGAATCTTGGGCAAGTGGAAGATTGTAGGATTCTATGTGCCCAAGACACGTAGAATATTGATGTGGTTAGTACGTTATGATCCAAGTCGGGTTATACCCAATAACAAGCTTAGCAAATACGAATTAATATTTAATTGATGATATGATCATGCAATTAAATATTGACACCAATTTAGAAAATTGTTTTCTAAGACTTTGCTTTTGTTTAAGAACAACATTATATGGATAACTTGTTCTTGAGATATTATTTGTTTATCATTTAAATTGGTTAAATAATAACAAATATATATATGTGTGTGTTGATGTTATAAAATTAATCTTGGTTTTAATTTTATAAAGTATGGATTGCTAAGAGTGAGTTTTATAAAACTAAAGAGTGAGTTTTATAAAAAATTAAAAGGGAAAACCCTTTTTTTAATATCATTCACGGCAGCCCACTAAAGGGGGCATGGGAATCTCTCTTGCGTTGATATATACAAGACCATTAAGATCTCATGCAATCCTTACACACTTGACTCCATTCCTACACACACACAAAAGCAAAAGATACCAAAACTCTCTCTTCCTCTCCCATATTCACGGGTTTTTCAACAGTAGCAAGAAGTGTTCTTGAGCTGATTTTGGTGTTATTTCTCCCTAAGAAGAAGGGTTTTTGCAACAAGCTTGGGGTATACACACTTGAGGGTTCCTCCTCTTGGAACCTTGGTCGATTTCATCTTCATAAATCATCAAGTTTGCTGCTGGAAGATCACGATCTTGAAGGGTTTTGGCAGCTTTCATTGTGGTGTTTTTGGTGTCCAACTCCAAGCAAGGATGATGCTTATTTAGAGCTTTATGGGAGTCAACATTTGAGGACATCCAATGATGAAGCTTTGGCCATATTCAGCCTCTTATCTTCTTTCCTTAGTCGACATTTAGCTGCTGGAAGGAGGTAGTTTGACAGCCCTTTGTGGCTGTCATATTGTGTTATTTTATGTACACGTAGCATGTTCATTCACATATAATGATCCTTTGATTTATGGGTTTGTTTTATACACTTATATGGTCACTTAAAGAACATAATTTTCAGCTTATAAAATCGGTTTTAAAGTTGTTATTCCGCTACGTTTTCTGAAAGTTTAAATGGTTAAACTATGTTCTTGTGTTCTAACAAACCCAACAGCTATAAAGTCAAGCCTATTTAATGGTGGCAGAGGGAGTGAAGGTCTAAAAGTTTGAAGTGAACACTATGCAAAGGGTACGCAACTACAACACGCTATTGTCCTTTTGCTTTCTTTCTTTTTCTTCACACTAAGAGTAGCTGTAACTTAGCAATTTGATTTTACTCGGATTAAAATGGCAATGAAGGTAAGTGTGCTCTCTGGGCCTTACTTATTAATGACCGATCTACATTCTCAGCTGATGACTTTGAATGATTTGATGACGCTGGGTGACCAAGCTTCTTGTGCTTGGGTTGTTTAGCAAATCTCTAAGTAGTTTTCTCGTATGTTGGCACAGTCCAGGAAGTAGTAGTTTACCATTTTATAGCAACAAGAATTAGTGATTCACCTTCTTTCAATAGTAGTTCTCTCTTTCCTTCATCTTATCCTATCTCTTGGTTGGCCTATTCTGGTTCTTTCTTGAATGTGGAATTTAGATTGTATCCAAGTGAAAGGTTATCTTCCCTAGTTCATGCAAGGCTAACCTTCGGGCTTCTACATTTAGTTAAGTCGCTAACTCGTCTTAATACAGTGACAAATACTCCTACGGTAGGAGAAGCGCTCAATCTTGTCACTCCTTTTCTCAGTTTGTTGCTTCTTCTTTTCCCGCTCTTTAGACCAATACCAATTTCAGGTGCATATTCCATTCGTGCTGTAACACCCGAATATTTTTATAGACGAGAAAGAAAGAATAAACGCGAATAAAGAGGAGAAATATAATGTAACCCAAAGTTGAGGGGTTAAAAGTGTCCAAAAGGACAAAACTTTGAAAATTTGGTGAATAAAGCAACATGGCCGCCCATGTTGCCTGCTTACACCTTGCCATTCGGTTTTAGAGAGAGAAACAACATAGAATTCGAGTTCTAGAGAGAGAAAGAAGAAGAATTCGAAGTTTAAGGTAAGATTTTGTGTTTAAGTAGTTTTTGCTCGACTTAGCCTCGGTTATATGCTTATGTGTGTTATTGTATGTTCGGGTGGTGTGTTTTAGTGTGTTTTAGGTGTTAAAACCGTCTGATAATTTCAAGAGCAGGGTTCAAACTCGAAAGCAGCTAATGTGAGTTCTAGAACCCCTTTTTAACATATTTTTAACAAATTTTGGGGCTGGAAAATGCATGTGTTCATGTTTTTATAAAATGGGTTTTCACCAGTATGTGTGTTGGACCAAAAGAACCAATGAAAAGATCAGAAAAACCTTTTAAGTCCCACAGACATCACAACAACTGCTGAAGACTTTATCAACTGATGATGACAACAACTGAAGACTTCATCAGCTGAAGTACAAAGACTGAAGATATCAGCTGATGTACAAAGTCTGAAGACATCAGCTGAAGTACAACAACTGAAGACATCAGCTGAAGTACAACAACTGAAGACATCAGCTGATGTACAACAACTGAAGACATCAACTGATGTACAAAGTCTGAAGACATCAGCTGAAGTACAAAGACTGAAGACAACAACTGAAGACATCAGCTGAAGACATCAGCTGATGACAACAGCTGAAGTTCAAAGTTCAAGTCTGAAGTTCAAGTACTGAAGACTTCAGAGGTTATCACAATAGCTGAAGAAGTATTCTTCAGTTGTTGTGATGGTTTTCCTTTTCAGTAGTTTCCTTTCAGTTGTTTCCTTTCAGTAGTTTTCTTTTATGTTTCAATACTTTGTAAAACGTCTGAAGAGCATGTTCTTCAGACGTTGTAGTTTCAGTAGTTTCTTTTCAGTAGTTGTAATAGTTTACACTTGTCTTTTGTAAAAAGATGTCAGCTGTTAGACATCTTCAGTAGTTTAGTCTCTTTCAGTAGTTTAGTCTCTTTCAGTAGTTTGTTGTAATAACGGTTAGATGTCACTGTCAAGTGACATCAGCTGACGTCATCTTTCCTATAAAAGGAAAGATGACCTAATTATAATGTTGCCGAAGCGTGTGTTGAATGAATATATACCTTTTGGCAGAAATTCTCTCTCTCTCTCTCTCTATAACCATACTGTTTCATTGATATATCGTGTGTGTTCTTGCTATAGTTTGTTTTAATTCGTATACTATTCCGCTGCAAATCCAATCTAATTGATCAAACTAGATGCTTAGATCCTTTCAAATGGTATCAGAGCTGTTAATCATTGATCGATTTAACAATTGATCATTGAAACTGCTCTTTATACATCTACGTTTGATCGAATTAGCAAATTTGCAAGAATCGGTTATAGAGATAGAGTTTGTGCTGCTTCTTGTCATTCAATTTGTGGTTCTACGTGGTTTTGAGCTAGATTTACTGAAATTACTTTGAATTTGCTTGAATTTGTTCAATAGCGACACCAACAAATGATCCTCACAATACTGGCTCCTCAACAAAGCCTCCGATGCTTGTTAGGAGTGAGTATAACATATGGCAACGACGTATGCTCCATCACCTGTCTATCAACAGCGCTGGTTGTTGGAAATCTGTGGTGCATGGACCATACAAGCCTATGGTGAGTACTCCAAAAACAAATGAGAGGGTTCCGAAGAAACCTGATCAGTATTCGGATGAAGATCTGAAGATGTTTAAAATTGATGCTACAGCCCATGGAATTCTGGCCATGGCACTGCCTAATGAAATCTATTCAGGGCTTATGCATCATGAAACTGCTCATGACCTCTGGATTGCTCTGAAGGAACAATTTGGAGGAACTGATGAGGTCTTAGCAAACACTAGGGAAATCCTCGCCCAACAATATGAGACATTCTCTCATAGGAAGGGTGAGACTCTGACTCAACAGTTTGAGCGATTCTCATGTTTGATTTCTGAGCTAAAAATGGTTAAACAAGAGTATTCAAACAGCCAGATGAACAACCGATTCCTCAGATCCCTGCCTGAGAGATGGGACACATACACTATTGTCCTACGCTCTAGTGCAAATCTGAGCACTCTATCTCTCACCCAACTTCATGGGAAACTGCTTACATTTTAAAGAGAGATAGAACAGAAAAGGAAGTTGTCCTCATCTGGAAAGCTCACTGATGACTTTATATCAGGCAATACTGCACTGATAGGTCAGGAGTCAGAGTATGCTGCATCAAAAAGTGCCTATGATGAGCACATTGATTTCTCTACAAATGTAGAACATGCTTTTGTTGGTGTGGATGGTAGTTCAGGTGGCAGCAGTGATAACTGGTGCTTTTTGATGGAAGATTTGAAGGGTATTCTAGATGATGATCTGGAAGAGATGGATATTTTGAGCCAAATGGCAATGATCAATATCAGATCTCAAAAGTTCTACAAAAGAACTGGGAGGAAATTCCCTGGTCTCTCTGGCAAAACCAAAGTTGGTTTTGACAAGAGCAAGTTGAGGTGTCACAAGTGCCATAGGCTTGGACACTTTGCTAGAGAGTGTAGATCATCTAGATCTAACTCATCTGCACCCTTTGTGACCTTCCCAAGCAATAGCTCACAAAACAAAGGGCAACATTCCACCAGTTCTGGTCATCCATCACAAGCTCAGTCATCGCCTGTATATTTTGTTCCTCAAGGTCATATGCCATATCCTTACCCCTGCTATTACATGCCTCAGCCAAACCAAGTTTAAGCACTCATTGCTCAACAACCACATGCCCTTCCTGAGCCTCAACCATCACAATCTCATCAACAATCTCAACCTCAACAACACAGCTTTTTCACCCCAGGAGTTGTTGACTGGAGCAGTTTACCAGATGATATGTCTGGTCATGAACAACTGTTTCCTGGTGTTGGTCAACATGGTGGTGACAATCCCTTTGGAAACCTTGCTCTCATGGCCCTGGAGTCTGCTGATGATTCATCTTCAAATGCTTCATCATAGGTATCACAGGTATCTTCAGAGGCCAAAGCCAAGTTATGTTCTGAATCATGCATAGCCATATTTGCATCTATTAGAGAAGCAAATGTAGCATTAATTAATAAAAATCTTGAGCTAGAGCAAGCACTTTCCAAAATAAAAGCTGATTCTGAGTCTGTTTTGCATGATAAAAATGATGACATTTATAAACTAAAATGCCAAATCACAGATGATAAGGCTAGGGAAGAGGTACTTCTAGAGAAGTATAAGGATCTCAAAGAAACACTTGCAACTACCCAAGTAGAGTGTGAATGCTGGGTAACCTCCTGCAAGGGTTTTGAAATGCTTCTTAGCAAGCAATCAGCTTCAAATGTGAAGTTTAGAATTGGTTATAATCACATTGCTCCTCCTATAGATTTTACTCCCAAGGTAGAAGTAGAATCTGAAGGAGAAAGCAATAACCAATTCACCTCATCATGTGATTCATCTTCTGATCAAGCACCAAAGTCATAGGATGAAGTCAGCATTTATTCCTTACAAAACTAATCAGCTAATGCTAAGACAGCTGATGTTTCAAATGCTGACAGTCATATGATCAAAGAGTTGATCACTTCAGGTGTTGTCTTACAAAGTACTGACAGTACTGAAGCACAATTTACAACACTTGAAGAACAAACCCAAACTACTGCAAGTGCTGAAGAGAAGAAAACTGCAAGTAGAAAGGGTTTGAAAACTACTAAAGAAGATGTCAGGAAAGCAAGTACTGAAAGGAAGAAAACTGCAAGTACTGATAGAAAATGGCTGAAGAACAAATCTTTCGTAGTTTCATCTTCTTCAGTAGATGATCAACTAAAGATGAATAAGAAGCCATGTGAAATATGTGGCTTATTCAATCATCTTACAGATGATTGCTGGTATAGAAAGGGTTCCAAACTCAATCAAAATAAGAACATTAAAAAAAAGATTAATAAAATAAAAGATGAGTTTGAAACCAAGTTTGTACCAGCAACATCTCATCCTGAAACCCCAAAGTCCTTAAAGAAATCCAAAAGAAAGAATGGGTTCATCAGGCAACAGCTGAGGTTGCTCAAAGGAAGATGGTGCAACACAGGAACCCATCACAGTCAAGAGCTGATGTGTCTGATGAGCTGAAAGCTCTAGCAAACAATCAGACACAACTTGTCATGATGGTTCAACATCTATTGGGGAGAGTCAACCAATTAGAGGCTCCTATGCTAAAACCATAGAAAAGGAAAACCAAGTCAAAGGAATCATTTTCTACACCATCTCCACCACCTCCGACTGTTAATCATAACAACCAAGTTAGTACTATATCTGTTGATGAGAACAGACCCAAAACCAAAAAGGTTTGGGTCTCAAAAACTAACTGATTTATTGTGATGAATGCAGGGTTCTTCAGCATGCCAAAGAAGCATCTGGTATGTAGACAGTGGAGGATCCGTGCATATGACAGGGAGCAGCTCTCTTCTTAATGACTACTCTCAAGGAAAGAAGGGATTTGTCTCTTTTGGCAATGATGCAAAAGGTTACATCATCGGCAAAGGCTTTGTTTCCAATGGTGAAATAAGGTTTGATGATGTTAACCATGTGGAGAATCTCAAGTACAACCTCTTGAGTGTTAGTCAAATATGTGATAAAGGCCATGTTGCACTTTTCACCAGCCAGAACTGTAGGATTCTGTCATCCAAAGTTCTGAGTTTGATTGGCAAGGTGTTGGATGAACATACTCTCCGGAAGGCCAACAGGACAGGAAGAGTATATGCCATAGATCTTTCCAAGAAAATTTATCTGAAAGGCCATCCTTGCCTATTCTCCAAGGCTTCTCCTCAGGAATCTGAACTATGGCATAGAAGGCTTGGTCATGTGAATCTCAAAAACATGAACCAGCTGATTCACCATGGTTTAGTAAGAGGGTTGCCTATGAAAGAGTTCAAATGTGATGACAACTGCACTGCCTGCTTAAAAGGGAAGCAACACAAAGTATCATTCCCTCCAATAGAAGAGCCAAAGTCTACTGCCTGCTTGCAATTATTGCATATGGATCTTCTTGGTCCTGTTAGAGTGATGAGCATGGCAAAGAAGAAATACTGTCTGGTAATTGTGGATGATTACTCCAGATTTGTATGGACTTTCTTCTTGCACTCCAAAGATGAAGCTGCACAAGCTATTATGAACTTTATGTTGTATGTTGAGAAACAATATTCCTTCCAGTCAAGTGTGTGAGGAGTGACAATGGCACAGAATTTAGAAATCACACACTTGATGCTTTCTACTTGTCAAAGGGAATCAAGAGGCAGTTCAGCATTCCAAGAACTCCTGAGCAAAATGGAGTAATGGAGAGAAAGAATAGGACACTAGTTGAAGCTGCCAGGTCAATGTTGGCTGATTCAGGCTTGCCATTGACATTTTGGGCTGAAGCTATCAACACAGCTTGCTATGTGCAGAATAGAGTATTAGTAAATCAGAGGTTGATGAAGACTCCTTATGAAGTTCTACATCATTTGGCTCCTTTGATTTCATTCTTTATAGCATTTGGGTGTCCCGTTACATTCTCAACATAAAGAATCCACTCCAGAAATTTGAATCAAAGGTGGATGCAGGGTATTTTGTTGGTTATTCATCTACTTGCAAGGCATACAGAGTTTTCAACTGCAAAACAAAGATGGTTGAAGAGACTTTGCATGTGAAGTTTAATGAATCTCCAAAGGACAAGATTCCACAAAACCCTGTGGAGTTATTTGATTTGGACATACTGCAATATGCCCTTATCAGTCTCCAGCTGTTGTTCCTGTCAACAGTTCTCTACCTGGTGGTACTGATGATGATGTAGTCAGTACTCACCTTTTCAGGTTTAGTGACCAACTGCCTGAGTCATCTAAACCTGATGCTCCTGTAGCTTCAGCAGCTCCATCCATAACAAATGCTGATGAGATTTCTGAATCCTCTACTTCATTTGAGTTGCCATCACCAACATGGTTTCAAGAATCTTCATCAACATCTGTTGATGCTGAAGGTCCTACAAACACTTGCACAGACCTCATTGTTTATCAAGAGCTGAAGGATCATCCAATGTCTCAAATCATTGGTGATATCAATGCTGGAGTCTCAACCAGAAGTCAATGTCCAATTTTTGCTTCTATGCTCTCTTCATCAGCAGCAAGAGCCAAAGAACTATCATGTGGCATTAAGAGACAATGGATAGGTTGAAGCAATGCAGCTTGACCTTCTTTAGTTCAAAAAGCAGCAAGTGTGGGAGCTTGTTCCTTTACCCCAAGGTAAGTGTGCAATAGGCACTAAATGGGTGTTTAGGAATAAAACAGATGAAAAGGGCCAAATTGTTAAGAACAAGGCCAGGCTGGTTGTACAGGGGTTTGCACAAGAAGAAGGTATTGATTATGATGAAACCTTTGCCCCTGTAGCCAGACTGGAGGCAATTAGATTGTTCTTAGCTTATGCTGCTTTTCATAATTTTAAAGTTTTTCAAATGGATGTCAAAAGTGCATTTTTATATGGTAAAATAAAAGAAGAGGTTTATGTGTGTCAACCACCAGGTTTTGAGGATAATAAACATCCAGATTGGGTGTATAAGCTTGATAAGGCTCTATATGGGTTGAAACAAGCTCCTAGAGCCTGGTATGAAACATTGTCTAACTTTCTTCTTTAAAATAATTTCACTAGAGGCTCCATAGATAAAACTTTATTCATTAAGAAAGTAGGGAAGCATAAGCTACTTGTTCAAATTTATATTGATGATATTATTTTTGCATCCTCTGATCCACAGTTGTGTGATGAATTTACAAACTTAATGCAAAAGAAGTTTGAAATGAGTGCCATGGGAGAATTACAGTTCTTTCTGGGTTTGCAAATCAAACAAAGGACTGATGGAACCTTCATTCATCAGTCCAAATATACAAAAGATCTTTTGAATAAGTTGATTTACAAAACTGTAAGCCCTGTTCTACTCCCATGAGCAGCACCACACAACTGGATGTTGATCAGAAAGGTAAAGCGGTTGATGAAACCCTTTATAGATGTATGATTGGGTCCTTGATGTACCTTACAGCTTCTAGACCAGACATTATGTTCACAACATGTGTCTGTGCTAGATTTCAGGCTGCACCTAAAGAATCCCATTTGATTGCAGTCAAAAGGATCTTTAGATACTTGCAAGGTACTCAATCTCTAGGACTTTGGTATTCCACTGGGCACTCTTGCAAATTAGTTGCTTTCTCAGATAGTGACTATGCAGGGTGCAAAGTCACCAGAAAATCAACTTCTGGTGGATGCCAATTTCTAGGCAATTGTTTAGTTTCTTGGCAGAGTAAGAAACAAACTTGAATTGCTACATCAACTGCTGAAGCAGAGTACATTGTTGCTGCAAGTTGTACATCCCAGGTACTCTGGCTTCAGAATCAATTGTTGGATTATGGCATTACAGAGACTAAGACACCATTACTCATGGATAGTGCTTCAGCTCTTTGTATTGTTAAGAATCTAGTCCAGCATTCTAGGACCAAACATATTGAGATCAGACATCATTTTATTAGGGATTGTTATGAAAATGGTCTGATTGATCCAAAGTTTGTTCCTAGTGCTGATGAGCTTGCAGAATATCTTTACTAAGCCTTTAGACAGTGCAACTTTTCAAAATCTGGTACTAAGGCTTGGTATGCTGCAGCTGGAATAATTGACTAATACTGATGCTTTCAGGTACAAGTACTGATGAGCATTAGTATACAAAAGTCAAAAATAAGTACTGATGAGTTATTTTGTCTTCAGTATTTTCATATCTACTGATGTGTTATAACTACTAAGGCTAAAATACTTCAAAGTACTGAAGTACATTATTTTTTGAAAAGAACTGATGAAGTTACAACTACTGATGTGGTTACAACTACTGATGTCTATTTCTACCAAATAAGTACTGAAGAACAAATTTTGTCCACAAGTACTGATGTGTAATCTTACACACAAGTACTGAAGACAACATTTGTTCCAAGCTCTGAAGAATAAATATTCACAAGAGCTGATGACCAATGAAATGTCTGAAAAAATCAGACAAAGTCTGATAAGTAAGTGTTGAGGTCAGAATGAAACAACTGAATTGACGACAACAGCTGATGAGTAACTTTACTCTTCAGCTGATTCAAACAACTGATGTTTCATTTCAAACAACTGAAGGACAAAACCATGTCTTTAGTAGTTTACAACTACTGATGACTAACACCAAGTCCTCAGTTGTTTACAACATCTGAAGGACAAAACCATGTCTTCAGTAGTTTCAACTACTGATGACTAACACCAAGTCCTCAGATGTTTATAACAACTGAAGCCAAAACCATGTCTTCAGTAGTTTATAACTACTGATGAATAATACCAAGTCTTCAGTTGTTTACAACCTCTGAAGGTTAAAACCATGTCATCAGTCGTTTAAACAACTGATGACTAACACCAAAACCTTCAGTCTTTTCTTTCAGCCGTTTCATATCCATACCCTATAAATACCTAACCCTAACTTCAGAGTTTTTCATTCTCTCACAAACCTAATGTTCAAAAACTCTGAAACCTCTCTCCTCACATTAATGGCGACCATGCAGCTCAAACCAAGACACAACTGTGTTGCCTACCTTACCAAATCACCTTTCTGGACCAAGTTTGATAATGCCATTTATCTAATGGTCCATTCTCCATACAAAACGGCCTTTCTTCTTAACCCGACTATCTATGCCGAATCCCTAAACCAGTTCTGGACGAACATCACCCTTACCACTGGAGAGAATGACACCGAGGTCTCTCTCCAGTCGTTCGTCAACAACCAAAAGGTGGTCATCACTTCTGCAATCATTCGCCAAACCCTAAATTTGGATGATGCCACCTTCATCACTGAGTATCCAAAGGGCACAACCATCTATCTTTTGCCCACCATGGATACCAGGGTGACCTTAGTGCTTCCACCATCCTCAAGAAGCACTTCATGATGCTGAACGATTGATCTTTCACATGGTCAATGTCTGTCTTGCCCCTAAAACTTCCTCATGGGATCAAATGTCATCCAGGTGGCAACAGGTATTGTTTTCAATCCTTGAGCAACAAACTCTTAATTTTTCTGAAATAATATTTTTAGAATTAAAAGATATGGCTGTGAAACCTTTGGCTAACCGATAGATATTATATCCATGATTCATCATGGCCATCATAGAAAGCCAGCTTCAAGCTGAGGGACTTGTTGGCCTTGGAGTCCCTGCTCCGACAGTATTGCCTGAGGTATACTCCAGGCACAACTCAGACCAACACCTCAAACAGGCTGCCAAGCTGCTAAAACCCAAGCAGCGGGAACCCACAGCCTCCACCTCCAAATCCAAAGTCCCCACCAAACCTAAAACAAAAAGCCCAAAAAGGCTACTAAGGGAGATGAGTCCCCTGAGGATGCCCCTGCAACACAAAGGCAGGAAGTAATTACTGGTATTAATCCCCCAGTAATTACAAGGACTCAACCAGCCTCAACCGCTCAGGCATCCTCTCAACAGGAGCCTGAAGCAACCACTTCCGGGGCAGCCATATCTCTAGAACCTTTATCACTTGAGAAGGTTACCATTAAAGAGCACCACTCTCCCCAGGTGCACACAGATTCACCCCAATCTCCTAATGCAACCGCCCTAAAAAGCCTACATTTATCATAGTAGAAGTGCTGACTCAGCCAACACTCCACCCTCTCCCCGGCACCTATTATAACTGAGGAAAACCCCAACCAATGAGAGGGAGGAACCAAGTGTTGTTGAGAACCCCCAGCACAGGGATTATGTTCTATCTTCTAGTGTGGCAAAGGAGATAGGAACATCTGGTGAGGCTGCCACTCTTCCTGATTCAGTACATGAACAGGATGCAGCTGGTAACATCTCTAAGTCCTCACCAGAGGCAAACTACCAATGAAGGATCCTCTCCTGAGGCAGGAAGTCCCCAGTTCCAAGACAAAGGGGCACATGTGATTATTGATCCACACTCAGCACATGTACATCCTGATCTAATCAGGAGGTCAGGTGAATCAGCTGACACTGATGATGACCTGGGCTTCTTTTATGATGTTCTTGCCCAGAACACTATTCTTGAGGATGAGGTGAGTAGACTCAAAGAGCTACTTTCCAAAATGACTCAAGAATCAAGTCTATCTGCCACCATTCACCAACAGATGGCACCTTCCTCTGAAGGTCTCCCAAACACAAAGCCACTCCCTAAATCTCAGCCACCAGCCCCTGCTTTCAGCACTATTTCTTAGGGACAGAACCCCCCTGAGCAAATGGTTGCTATCTTTCAAAATTCTCTGCCTCTCATCACACCCATCATCACTGATATAGTGAATAAACCCTTGATGAGAGGCTTGCCTCAAACATACAAACCTTGGTGGATGATGCTGTGGCTAAAAAGCTTTCTGTCAGTCAAACCCCTGCAACCAATGCAACCAAAAAGAGGGAGACTCAGTCAGTGAAAGCAATCAAGAGAAAGAGAATGGATGAAGAGAAAGAGAAAGAGGTAGAGAAGGAAGTGGAAATGGAGAGGGAGATGGTAGAGGAGACTGGGAAAGAGAAGGAGAGTGAGAAGGGAAAAGAAAAGGAAAAAGTGTCTGAAAGTGAAAAAGACTTTCATGTCACATATAAAAAAAGAAGGGTGGAGAAAAGGAGAAGGAGAAGGAGCTAGCAGTGCTTGTCAAGGAAGCTGATACCCAACACAGTAGGTCAATGGATAAAATCATTGATCAGCTGTTTAGGCAAGGCTTTGACACTGCTGAGCTAGATACTGAGATAAGGAAATTGGAGGTACAAGAGATTGAAAGCCGATGGTCTGGTCATAGTGAACAAGAGAAGGAGAGATTAGAAGCTATGGCCAGATTCATTTCGAAGTATCTGAGGAGATCAGTCCTGGAAGTCAAATCATGGTCCAGGGACAGCATCTTGGCAATAACCACCAAGATCTGTTCGTCTGAGGCACTCACCAAGGGGCTGATCATAGAAACCCTAAGTGAAGCAGGTGCTGGGAGCAGGACTGAACTAGCCAAGCAAACCAAAACCTCACTAACATCAAATTGCTAGAACAGCCTGCCCAATCTCCCACACCAAAACAATTCACATCACAACCCACAAAACCAACTCCCTTACCCACAAAACCAACAGCCGATGATGCACCCCAGAAAGGAAGAGAAGGGTGTTGAGGCTAGAAGAAGAAGATGATGATGATGATGAAGATGAGGACAGGCTGTCAATTTCAG
Source organism: Flaveria linearis (assembly GCA_024085815.1). NCBI lineage: Eukaryota > Viridiplantae > Streptophyta > Magnoliopsida > Asterales > Asteraceae > Flaveria > Flaveria linearis. Next base: position 16,394 of record JABSNV010000956.1, on the reverse strand, counting down.
CTGTCATTCCATTGCCGAAGGCCAAAAGTCACCCTTCAATAATTACTCCTGAGGTCCAAAGGGAAATTGTTAAAGTGAAGCTAGAAGAAGAAGAGCTTCACAAACAACATGATAGGAATTGTTGAAGAGGGTTGACAAAGCTTATGCTGCCATTTCATCAATCATAAACATGAAGAAACATGCTCAGAGACTATACACTCTCAGAAAAACATTTCAATATCAAAAAGAGAGAGTGAGGATTTGGCCTGATCCCAGGGTGTCTCATAGGATTCATAAGAAAGACATTCCACAGAGATACAAGGGCTAGGTAAAGAAGATCGTAGATGAAGTGATCACACTGGCCATTGTAATATCACCCTAGGAGATCCTTGAAGACTTCAAGAAAGCCTATAAAGCTAATACGCCCCCATAAAAGATGCTGGAGAATAGAGTGGTTAAAAAGGGGCTAGTGTATAAGAGGCTTGAGGAAGTTAGGAAGAATGAGCTCCAGTTGTTCCTAGAGGGTAATCACCCTGATGAATTTGCTTACAGAGTAATAACAACTGTGAAGCTCAAAAATGGGAAACAGGTCAAATACCTCTCTGAGTATTATGGGCCGGAGTCACTCTTTGAGGGAGAAGAAGAAGAGCTTACCATGGACGAACAAATAGTCTTCCTTGAGGCCTACACAAGAGAGTCTTATAGACTCATAGTTGGAAGTAGGCTTCATGGATGGGGTAACAGCTCTGTGTCCAGTTCCCCAAGACAGAGTTCCCATCCATCCTTTGATAATCATACTTTTTGAAGCCTCTTCCCAGGCCTATGCTGATTTGGGTCATTTCTGAGCTGATCCAGAAGACAAAGACCAAACTTTCTGCCAAATAAGTGGGATAATCAAATAAGCTTAAAGGTTTTGGCTGCATTGGTTCAGGGGGAGTTTGTTGGACCAAAAGAACCAATGAGCCAGATCAGAAAAACCTTTAAGTCCCACAGACATCACAACAACTGCTGAAGACTTTATCAACTGATGATGACAACAACTGAAGACTTCATCAGCTAAAGTACAAAGACTGAAGATATCAGCTGATGTACGAAGTCTGAAGACATCAGCTGAAGTACAACAATTGAAGACATCAGCTAAAGTACAATAACTGAAGACATCAGCTGATGTACAACAACTGAAGACATCAGCTGATGTACAAAGTCTGAAGACATCAGCTGAAGTACAAAGACTGAAGACAACAGCTGAAGACATCAGCTGAAGACATTAGCTGATGACAACAGCTGAAGTTCAAAGTTCAAGTCTGAAGTTCAAGTGCTGAAGACTTCAGAGGTTGTCACAACAGCTGAAGAAGTATTCTTCAGTTGTTGTGATGGTTTTCCTTTCAGTAGTTCCTTTCAGTTGTTTCCTTTCAGTAGTTTTTTTTATGTTTCAGTACTTTGTAAAACGTCTGAAGAGCATGTTCTTCAGACGTTGTAGTTTCAGTAGTTTCTTTTCAGTAGTTGTAATAGTTTACACTTGTCTTTTGTAAGAAGATGTCAGATGTTAGACATCTTCAGTAGTTTAGTCTCTTTAGTAGTTTGTTGTAATAACGGTTAGATGTCACTGTCAAGTGACATCAGCTGACGTCATCTTTCCTATAAAAGGAAAGATGACCTAATTGTATGTTGCCAAAGAGTGTGTTGAATGAATATATACCTTTTGGCAGAAGTTCTCTCTCTCTATAACCATACTGTTTCATTGATATATCTTGTGTTCATTGATATATCTTGTATGTTCTTGCTATAGTTTGTTTTAATTCGTACGCTATTCCGCTGCAATCCAATCTAATTGATCAAACTAGATGCTTTCCTTTCATTTGTGTGTGTGAATGTGTATATGGGCGGATGTAAATGTAACGCCCCAAAATTCCCAGAACAAGCCATTTAATATAATGGGCTTTCAGGGTTATTAATAAAAAAATATATAAGTTAGTAGGCTATGGACTAAATTAACCCTAATGGTCTATGTTTGATGGGTTTTAAGGGCCCTAATCAGCCCTTAAACATGCATGATTAGCTTCCATCCCATCATTTGCAACCCTAGCCCCCAAGTTTCTAGAAGAGAAATTAGAGTGAGAAAGTGAAGAAACCCAGGATTTGGTGTGTTATTGTGAAGGTATGAAATCTTCAAGTTAGAGCTTTAACCCACAAGAAAAGAGAAACAAATCAAGGTAAGATCGTCATCCAAACATCCCTTTAGAACAGATCCGGATTACTAGGTTTTGGGTTAAAAAGTTTCAAAGAAACACATAAAGGGTCAAATTTTTACGTATGAAAACCGGTAAAAAGGTTAGATATGGTTTCATAGATGGTAAACCAAGGATTTGGACGTAAAAAGTTAAGATTTTGGTTAAAAAACGGGCTGGTTCGTCATTTTTATGCATCCGGCGAAACTGTGAGCCCGACCAGCGAAATTATACCTTCAACCAGCGAAATTGTCTCTTCAACAAGCGAACTATAGTTTGCTTAAGCAAAACTACTATGTTCGAGAAACCATTAAGACTTAAGCGAATCTAGGAAATTCCACAACGAAAGTTGGGCACTCATGGCAACGAATCTGTCCAGTGTAACTGGCAGAAGTGCTGCCCAGCGAAACTGGTAGCGAAACTGGCAGCGAAACTACCAGCGAAACTGTCAGCGAAATTGTGAGGAAAATGATGTTTTTTTGTATTAACTTCGTCCCGTGCAGCTCGTGTATTCGGACTATAGCTCAAGTAACTTAGAATTGAAGCTATTTTGCTTTCAGGTGAGTTCTAGACCCCTCCTTTACCCGTTTTCAATGTTTTGGGGTGATATGCATACTAAAATACATACTTTTATGATGATGGTTTTTAAGATCTTTTATTAAGAAAATAAAATTTTCTAAAGAAAAATGTGCCATTTAAATAGGCCAAAATAATTTTCGGACGCGCTGACCTTTTATCACCCCGGCCCCAGCCAGGGGCGTTGCCCCTTGGACCCCACTATGGCGGCCGCCCCTAGAACCCTGCTATCAGGGCTGCCGCCGCCCCCGAACCCCCGCTGTCCCGCGGAGGGTCCGGTTATCTGGTTTATCTCTCTCATGTTGAGAAATGTGAATGCTTAGACTAAGAGTTTTCTTCTTATTATATGTTTAGTATATGTGAAAACTAAAGATATAAGTGAAACTTAAAGAACTGTTATTGGGCCCATAACGTGTACCTTGATAAGTAAAGCCTTGCAAGTAATTGATAAAGGAGGGTTGCATCTGTTGTGCCCTCATGATGATAAAGTAAATGCTCGAACAGGCAAGTCATTAAGTCCTGGATTGGCATGACAGTAATTGCCTGTTTGGGTACGACAGTAAGGCCTGAATTGGCGTGTCGGTAAAGTCCTGTTTTTATCATAGACACCGATAGTAACTGGGAATTGACGGATATAGAATGGTAATAATTAATAAGTAATGGCAAAGTATTGATAAATCGATATCTATGTATACCAGTGTTCTAATAGGGGATGATTATTTTCAAATGTTAAAGCTATACCTCTTACAAAAGTTATTTAATAAAGTAAACCTAGAATTCACTCAGCGAAGTTGACCCTTTTTATGCATATTAGTGACTGGTGAGCGTTAGGGCTTATGGGATGAGAGCATGGATCTAAAGCTTCTTGACATCTAAGACTGGCATCCTAATGAAAGAAGATATTAGAGGATTTTAAATAGTATTTGATGTTAAGGGCAATGTTTATATTTTAATTTAACTATGTTGTAATGAATTGCAATTACTATACTTTCCGCTGCAACATATAAATATAATATATATATATATATTATATTATATATATATATATATATATAATATATATATATAATATATAAACGATTTTAAATCTATCTGTGAATGACCACTGTGAGGTTTCCTGGGATCAGGGCCTTACAGTAAATTTGGATATAAATATGTGTATGTACATGTTATGATGCTTAAATGTTAATACTAAGCTTAGATCAGGATTTCAGACGAATTGGGACTGGTTAATGTTGTTTAAGTGAAAGTTAGTTGCCCAACCACCTAAACGTGACCTATGCGTCCAACGGTTTTAATTTTCTAAGTATCCCCAACCGCTCAAAAGTCCAACCCGCCTAAACAGTACCCACCGCCTTGTAAGGCCCGTTCCCCGGGCACCTCACAGTTGGTCATTCACACCAATAATTACATAAAACGTTATATAATATAAATTTAGAAGCGAAATTTATTTTAACAAAATCCATTCATTTCATTATAAACCCTGTTGTTAAGCAATACACTGTCGTTTAATCATGTTACAAAATAATAGTTTCAAATGCATTACGAACAACAGTATTATCATATCTGAATGGATGTCAGTCGTGCCCCGCCGAGTAGCTTCACCCGTGTGCCATCCTCAGCGACATTTTGCTGAGTGAGTCCTAGTTTTTTAAATAAAAATATTTTATTTTTGTTTAAGAACCATCCTTTACTTTTGCATGTGATCACACATCATACGTACACGTAGGTAATATCATTATTATCTTTAACATTCGTTCATTTCGTACATTTATCATTATCTTTCCGAGTCTTTTGCGACAACAGAGTCGCTCACCTCATTAGCAATCTCCGGATTGCACGTCATCCGAGTCTTTTACGACACAGAGTCGCTCACCTCTTGGCAATGCAGGATCGATTATGGTGGTTTTTCTCTCAACTCACTGTGAATAACACTCAGCAAGCAGTCTATAAGAGTTGATCACAATATACAAGTAACAGCAGTAAGAAAATTAACACAGCAAGTAAATTTTCAAGGTCCTTTTATATATGCTTCTCAACTCAAAGGATTAGAACACTCTTGGACTCAAATCTCTTGTCTAAAGAGTTACAGGAGAGATATTATAATACTACCTACAGCCGGGTATACTTTGATTCCAGCTGGACACCTCTAACCTTACATCTATACTACAGACTCTAGGTGAGGTCTTTCAGACATTTTGCCTAAGAGTTGGTAGTCAGGACATGTCCCTGACTTACCTTTTGTCACCAACTAAAGTTGGTAACATGTACTAACATAAAAAGGTGAATAGTAGAATAAAGTATGGTCAACAACATGGCTCTTTAGGAAGATGCCATGCTGTATCAGAGGTCTGCAGCGGACTGACAGGGACCATACTTTTATCTGCTGGACATAGCAATGTCTTCTGAAGGATAAGTGCTTCGGAATATAACTTCTTCCGAAGGCACTTATACTTCGGAAGACTGCTTCTTTCGAGGCTTGGAGTCTACTTTGTCTTGGAAGCTTTCAGACTTTGTCTTCAGCTCTTTCATCAGACTTTGTCTTCGGAAGCTGACTTTGTCTTCACTCTTTCATCAGACTTTGTCTTCGGAGGATAGTCTTCAGCTGTAGGCTTCAGCTGTTGTCTTCAGCAGTTGACTTCAGCTTTTGCCTTCAGTAGATATCTTCAGCTGTTGTTCCTCAACTCTCGGAAGATCTCTTGCTTGGCTTCGGAAGCCCTTCAATGTAGCACCAAAAGTGACTATGGAAGTGGTTTTGGTTGCACCAGCCTTATCATGATCCAACAAACTCCCCCTAGGCTGATGCTACCAAAACTTCACTTCTCTCTTCTTCTCAAAGCTCTCAGCCCCAAGGAAAGTAGTGTTTATCAGTGTCTTCTTTCTTTCCTGCTGTGGTGCTGAGAATCTTGTACAGATCCTTGGTGGACAGAACCTCTACTCTGCCACCTTGGATTATGTGTACCCTCTGCTGTGGCCCTCTGAAAAGAGTAGTTGATGGGAAGTATAGTCATATTCCCATCGAACTATTGGTTCTAATTCAGGACCTTCCACTATCTGTAGAAAGGTTGTGCCTTTGGTGGTTGGTCTTTCCTTGTCTTCCACTCTTTCAACTTCAACTATTCTTCAATCTTGGCTCTTCTACTTCGTTCAGCCAAGTGGAGACCGCTGATATGGTTTCTGATATGTTGCAGCAGTCTCAGAGTAGAGGGATTGGAGAATGGCTTCTCTGCAAGCTCAGCAAGATCAAATCTGCTGATGCAGTAGAGAAGTGGCATTAAGCCTGTTGCTTTCACCATTCTCCCTTTCCACAACAAAGTTGTGAGAAGGTTCATCGAACCCACTGGATTATAGCATTTCTAGGTCCAGGAGATTGACCAGAAATCCTGTCCTCTTTCCTGGTATCCAGCAGAGTCACCAGTCTCCTTCTTAGTCTCTTCTCCTCAGCATTGAGGGTATCGGAGTTGAGACCAAGAAGTCTTGCAGCCTGGCCCAAAGTGTCTCTAGGCAACTCAAGAAATTGGCCTAGGGTGAGGGAGCATGAAGAGTTATCAACATAGGTGATGTTGATAAGCTCTCCCTCACAGGAGATGCTGCTCAAAGTAGTGCAGTTGATGAGCCTCGTCTTGAACTCCTTTATTTCTCAAAGGAGAGATGTTGAGGAGGCTGAGGGGATGGTCTTGGTTTTTGTTGGGTAGGCTTAGGTTTAGTGGTTTTGGGATGTGTCTTGGTTTTAGGATGGGTAGTTTGGGTGGTTGAGGTGATGTGGTAGGTTTGGGTAGAGTTTGGGTTGAGGGGTGTGAAGGTTTCATCAGTGGGTTCTGTTTTGATGGGAAAAGGGGTTGGTTCTGGTGTGGGTTGTGGCTGTGGTTGAGTGGCTGGGGTTGAGACCGTTCCCTGTACCCTCCTGTACATCTCCCTTCTCCTTCCCCAAACGGATGTCAGCTTTGATTTCACTGACTATCCGCTGGAGTGTCCTTTCGGACATAGGTCCCACCTGCCTACCAGAAAGCCATGAGCCCGAGATAGTCCTTCATCCAGGCTTTGTCATTGGACTTCTTGGTGGCAGTGACCTCCTTCTCTTCCTCCCTCCTCTTCCTTTCCCTCAACTTCTCCCTAGTAGCCTTCTTCCTTTCCTTCACCATTTGATCCTGCTCTTTATTGTGGAGCAGCAGGATCATGTCATTGTCATGTGGAGACAGTTCAGGAAGACTGAAGCCTCTTGAGAGTAGGAATTTGACCCTATCCTCTCTCAGCTTCAGGGCTGCCTCCCTTCGCTCTTTATCTTCCCTCTCCAAGGCCAACCTGGCTTCTTTTTCTTGTTGTAGCCTGGTTACCTCTCCAAAGTCACCAACTCCTCTAGTGGTAGCAGGAGTATCCCTCATTGGCAGCTCCTAGACTGATGAGCTGGTCAATGAGTACTGTTCTTCTCTTCTGGTTGATTTCTTCCTGATTGGCTGCAGCTGCCTTAGAACTAGCAGCTAGCAGCTTTTCAGTAGGAAACCTACCTTTCTTTTGGAGCTTCTCAATCCTCTCCTCCTCCTGAAGCTCTTCCGCAGTCAATTTCCTTTTCCTTTGTCTTTGGCGGTGCTTGACTGTGGTGGTTCTTGGATGGAGGGTTGTGATTGAGAGAGAAGTTCAGCTGGTGTTTGGGTTGAGGAATGTCAGAAATGTCCTCCCTGCTCACCTCAGATGCTATTTCAGCAATAACATCTGTGATGGTCAGTTCCTCGGACATCTGAAATAAGCCTTCCGCAGCTTCTATTTCGGCTTCGGAAGATTTTTCTTGTTCTTCCGAGCTTCCATGTAGCTTCGGAAGCTTCAGCTTGAGCTTCGAAGATGAGACTGCTGCAAGTTCTGTCCCATCTGTTTCAGTTGCTGGGCCATCAGTCCCCATTTCCCCTTCGAAGCTAATCTCAGGTTCCATGTGGACCTTAGGTTGACCAACTTCTTCCACAGTGGTAGAAGGTGCAGTCAGTCTTTGAAGCTCCTCAGCCCCAAAGTATATAAGTGTGGTGTCGGGGCTAGGCTGTTCTAGGGATGATCTCAATACAAACTTTGTGAAAAGTCTGTAGAGATCTTGAAGCATCTTTGAGTCAATCTCTAGAAAGGATTGAGATGACTCAGGTAGTGTGATGAGTTGGGAAGAAACGATTTGGTCTGTGGTCCTCAGTGTTTGTCTCTGAACTTTCTCCCCCTTTTTGGTAGCATCATCTTGAGAGCTAGATGAGCTAGAGGAAGAAGTCATTGAGACCTGAATTGGTACATGCCTAATAGACCTCCCGTTTGTTTCTCAGCTAGTTTAGCCTTGAGGTGTAATCTCAAGTTGCTGAGTGGCAGTCCTTGATTCTAAGATCCTCACCTGTGATTCCAGGTGGAGACCTTAGAAATCAAGTACTGAAGTGTTAGTTGCATACTTCCCTCATCTTCATGAGAGAATCACGGGAGATGAGATAACATACCTAGTATGCTCAGTCTCACCACCAGATGTGGCTTCTTGGCACCCTGGTTTCCTTTGCTCAGAGTCATCTCTTTCAGAGATGTCAATGGGCAAAGTTGCCATAGACTCAGTCCTAATTATGTTACCACGTCTGAGAGCTCAATGAGAGACTCTGAGTAGTGGCAGCTGAGTCTACATGAGTCCCCTCCACATCAGTGGGACTCACCTCAGTAACTGGCTTCTGATGGGGCTAGAGACAAGGATCCCTCTTGGCTCTGTTTTTCTTTCAGAGGGTGTTGTAGATCAACTTCATGGCCATGGAGAGATGTAATCTCTTCATCAGTGCGGAGTAAAAGGTCAGTGAAAGAGAGGGTTTTAGTCCTACTGACCCGGGACCTAGATCAATGTCTACAGGCATTGAGCCTATGGTGGGGCTGTCCCTAGAAGGCTGCACAGGGGAGTGTAGAGACTCACCCTGTGGGCTTAAGGCTTGGGGTTCGGGCTCAGGGGTTTGAGACTGAGGAGGCTCAAAACCCACATTGAGGTCAATTGTGAAGGATGGTGTGACCTCGGAATGAGTGGGAGCCCATGATTCCACTCTAGCCCTTTGGGTGTGACATGGGAGCTTGTTCAATCAGAGTAGATTGAACAAGGGTTCGTTTTGGACGTCTCTGGTATGTAGCTTTGATGGGTAAGAAGGTTTTGGCATTGTGGTGGATATTGCTGGTGTGGGTTCATCACCTGTGGGGATAACAGGGATGTCACCAGGAGCTATGCGCTCAGTCATCTCTGGAGGGGTGGAGTGTACCTTCCAGTGAAGTTGGCGAACATCTTCTTCAGTATCTTGAAGATGGTAGGTCCTCACTTGTGAACTAGAGCAGCTGCGCAGACAAGCTTGCTCGGTTCCATCTCACAGTTGATTATGTGTTGAATAAATCGGGGATACATGAAGAATGTATCCCTGCTCAGATTTCCGATAAGGTTGGTCAACACAACGTGAGTAGTTGAAGCGGAGACCTCTTACCAACCCATGAACTAGGCATCCTAGTTCATATGGGATTTGATCCCAACCCCCTGATTTGTTGGAGAGGCAATGCATGATAATATGCAGCAGGAACTTCCAATGGTAAGAGAAATTAAACTTGTACACGGTTGATCTGCTGACATCTCCTCCATATCCCATGAGGATATAAGTGCCTTCCAAGTCTTCCTTGGGGAACTCAGTAGGAGCCCCATCATCATGAAGCTCGAGATGCTCCCTGATGAGTTGTTCAGTGATGACCAACTCTTGCCACAATGCGGGTTCTCAGGACTCGAACCCCATTCAAAACTGCAGTTTGACCGTTGCTCTAGAAATCGGACATATGGTTGGAGTATACGGTTGGGTTAACAGTTAGTGCAGTGAGGTATGTGGATTCGGTAAGAAAGGTGATGATTTGGGTGAAGTCGGCATCCCTTGACGAATCAGTAATGCGACTTGGTTGTGCTGAGGGTTTAGCGCCATTGAAGAAAGGTAAGCTTGAAATTTGGGTGAAATTGAAAGGTTTGACAGTGAAGGGAATAGTTAGGGCTGTAAGTGGTAAAAGAAGATGAAATTGATCAGTCAGATATTTAAAAAGGGGTTGAATTGTGGTAGTGGCAGTAATAGGGTAACTGTTTTGGGGTTACTGTGGGTGGTATGTGGTTTACGGTGGAGAAATGAAAGTGGCGGCAAGTATAATTTTAAATAATCTGACCATCATGAACAAAGTCTTTACTTTTTACAGAGTGGGCCCAAAAGATATCTGTTTACATATAAAAACCTTTACTTCCGAGGGTAAAACATTTCCGAAGGTAATTTTCTTCCGAAGGCAATTTCTTCCGAAGCAAGATTGCTTCCGAAGGTAAAATGGTCTTTTGAAGGTACTTTCTCTTCCGAAGCAAAGTATTGCTTCCGAAGGTAAAGTTCTCTTTCCGAATGGAGAGTTGTATAAGTTTCGGAAGCAGATCTGATGTAGATCAATCGCATCTTCCGAGACTAAAAACTCTTCCGAGAAGAAAATTTCCATTGAGGAATTTGGCTTCGGAAGATATTCAAGATATCTTCCGAGAGTTAATTCCTCTTTGGAAGGAATTTACATTTGGAATAATTTAAAGATCTTTTATAACAGGGCTTAAATTGTATTGACACAAGACTTTACATATTAAAAGGTTTTCAAAAGGTAGTTATTCAATGTTTATCATCCCAATTGCTGATATGAGATACTTAAATCTTTGTTCATCAAATGCCTTTGTGAACAAATCAGCATATTGTTCATTTGAGTCAACTTTGATTAACTTTATCAGCTGTTTCTCATGAATATCTCTAATGAAATGATACCTGATATCAATGTGCTTTGTCTTGGAGTGCTTCACCGGATTCTCAGTAATGGAGATAGCACTGTTGTTGTCAATATGGATAGGAGTAGTCATGAAGTTGAATCCATAGTCTAACATCTGATTTTGAATCCATAGAGTTGAGCACAGCAGCTAGCAGCAGCATATATTCAGCTTCAGCAGTTGATGTAGAGACACAGGATTGTTTCTTGCATTGCCATGAAATAATCCTTCCACCAAAAATTGTCATCCTCCTGATGTTGATTTCTTGTCAATGTTGCAGCCACCATAGTCACTGTCAGAGTATCCATAGAGATTGAAATCACTATTTCTTGGATACCAAAGACCTAGTTTAGGTGCTCCTTTGAGGTATCTGAGGATTCTCTTTCAGCAGCTAGGTGAGACACCTTTGGAGCAGCCTGATATCTTGCACAATGCATGTGGCAAACATGATATCTGGTCTACTAGCAGTGAGATACATCAGAGAACCAATGATTACTCTATACTGATGTTGATCAGTATCCTCCCCCTCAAGGTCAGGGCAAAGATTATTGTTTCTGGGTATAGTGTCTTGGCTGGTTTACAATCCTTCATTTCAAATCTATCTAAGATGTCTGAGACATACTTAGATTGACTTATGAAGAATCCTTCCTTCATCTGTTTCACCTGAATTCCAAGGAAAAAGTCCATTTTTCCCATGGAACTCATCTCAAACTTCTGCTTCATTATGCTTCAAAGTCCTTGCACATTTGGTCGTTTGAAGAACCAAATATGATGTCATCAACATAGACTTGTACAAGCAAAAGTCTTCTCCACTTTTTCTGATGAAAAGAGTATTGTCAATGGTACCTCTAGTGTATCCTTCTTCAGGAGAAACTGAGACAAGGTCTCTACCACAGCCTAGGTGCTTGGTGCAGCCCATATAGAGCTTTATCCAGTTTGCACCACGTAGTTGGGGTGCTGTGGGTCTTCAAATCCTGGAGGTTGACATACATAGATTTCCCTATCTATATCCCCATATAGAAAAGCACACTTTGACATCAAGTTGGTAGACTGTGAAGTTCTTGGATGCAGCATAAGCAAGGAAGATCCTAACTGCCTCAAGTCTTGCAACAGGTGCAAAGACATCAGTATAATCGATTCCTTCCTCCTGGGTGTATCCTTGAACTACTAGTCTTGCCTTGTTCTTGATAATCAAGCCTCTATCATCTTTCTTGTTCCTGAACACCCATTTAGTGCCTATGGGTACTTGACCAGATGGTAGTGGGCATAGATTCCAGACCTTTTGTCTTCTGAATTGAAGCAGCTCCTCCTGCATCGATTCAACCCAACTACTATCCTTTAAGGCATCTTCTACCTTCTTTGGTTCCATCTGAGACAAGAAGCATGAGTACAAGCAGACATTCCCATGATGAGTTTGTCCTCTTGTTCTCACACCCTCAGAGACATTCCCTATGATGTTCTCAGTTGGATGAGTGTTGTGAATCCTAAGACGAGGAATCACTTCCAGTTGCAGAGATAAGTCTAGGTTAGACATATTCTGATCAGGAACTGGATCACTCTGTCCAACTGCTGTTTCAAAGTCATTCAATGAGGACTGATTGAATGATTGAGAAACATCATCAATGGTTGGTTGTGAAGTAGGATTAACAGTGCCTGTTCCTTCAGAATACTACTTCCCTCAACCTGGTGTTGTAATGGATCACCTGAAGAACTTTGAGGTTGATCAAGTGATTCACTTGTTGAAGCTTCATTATTCCTGGAGATAGTTACACTATCAGATCTGTGAATGGTTGAAGCTTGTTGCCTTTCAGCTCTTGGAGAATTTGGAAGAGGTCTGGGAAGCTCAAACAGTTGACTTGCATCAGCATCAGCATCAGCATTCTCTTGAGCACCTGTTCCAGCTGAAACATTCTCACAAGATGGTTTAGAATAGTTTGGAAACAATTCTAAATCAAAGATATACTCAGGTCCATTCCCCCTAACACAAGGAGTGTGCTCATTAACACTATATTGGATGATTCCTCAAATTGTTGATTCTTGATATTGTATACTCTATAAGCTTTAGAGCTAGAAGAGTATCCAATAAAGATAGCATCATCCGACTTCTCAGCAAACTTTGCTAAGTTGTCCTTTGTGTTAAGTATGGTACACCTGCAGCCAAAGGACCTTAGAAAGCCAATGAACGGTGGCCTCTTGTTCCATAACTCATAAGGGGTTTTTCCATGGGGCTTAACTACAAGAACCCTGTTCTGCACATAGCATGCAGTGCTGACTGCCTCTGCCCAGAATGTTAGAGGCAGCTTTGAATCAGCTAACATGGTCCGAGCAGCCTCAATAAGTGTCCTGTTCCTCCTCTCAGCAACACCGTTTTGTTGAGGAGTTCTGGGAGCACTGTATTGTCTGGCAATCCCTTTTGAGTCACAGAATGAGTCAAGAACGAAGTTCTTAAACTCAGTCCCTTGATCACTTCTAATGATCTTAACCTTGTGATCAATTTGATTTTCTATTTAAGAATAAAAGATTTAAAGTTTCAGCAGTTTCATCTTTACTTCTTAAAAAGAATACCCATGTAAATCTTGTAAAATCATCAACTATCACAAGGCAGTATGATTTCCTTCCAATGCTCATTATACTTGTGGGTCCAAAGAGATCCATGTGCAATAAGTGTAATGGAGTAGTGATAGAGTTAACACATTTGGATTTATGAGATGATCTGTGTTGTTTCCTTTCAGGCATGCAACACAGTTATCTTTGCAGAAAAATTCTTTTTAGGCAAACATGTACCAAGTTATTTTTAGCCAATTTATTCATTGTTTTAAAATTCACATGACACATGCGTTTATGCCATAGTGTTGACTCATCACTATCAGCTTTGGAAAGAAAGCATGATACTTCACCCATAGGAGAAGCATTGTTCATATCCAGCTTGTACATATCCCCTTCCTGGGAGATCTAAGAAGCACCAATTCCGGAGGAATTGTCATCCCTGGTTTGAGGATAATGCACTCATGTTCTGTGAAGAGCATCTGATGCTTCTGGTCACAGAATTGAGAAACACTTAACAGATTGTGTTCAAGCTGTTTGACAAAGTGAACTTTGTCAATGTTTATTCTGCCATTGGATATACTTCCTCTGCCAGAAATATATCCTCCGGCCACCTCCAAATTGGACAGGCCCTCCATCAAAGTTCTGGAATTGTTGAAGGAGAGATCTGTTCCCTGTCATGTGCCTGGAGCATCCACTATCTACAATCCAGACATTGTTGTTCTTGTCAAATGGACGTCCCTGCACATAAGATGAGATGGTTAGTTTTGTTTGGAAGCCCAAGCCTTGCTGGTCTTGGGCTCTTCCAATGATAGTGACATAATTGAACCAAAAGATATGCATTGGGGTTCAATAGAGGTCATTGTTGAAGAAGAGGTTTGGGCTGCAGCATCTTCCTTGATCTTCCAATCCATCCCTTGGTTGATCTTTGAAGATGAGCTTGTTGAAGCTTTGCAGCATGGCCTTCTTCCGAAGCTTCTTTCTTTTCGGAAGAAGCCTTCACCACCTTTTCTTCCGAAGTAGTCTTCTTCTGAGATGGTTTCAAGGGAGCCTTCTTGTTCTTCCGAACCTTAGAAGGTTTGGCTTCCGAAGCCATTTTCCCTTCGGAAGAAGTACTTTCTTCCGAAAGCAACTTGGCTTCCGAGACCAACTTTCCCTTTTCATCATTTGGACCTTTTGAAGTGGTCCAACTGAGAAACCTTCTCTGACTCCTTCTTTTCTAACATTATTTGCATAATGTGTGCTTGCTGGATTGTAGTAACAATCTTTAGCCATGTGGTTGTGCAGACCACACATTATGCAGGCAATGTTAGTCTTCTGGGAACTTGCAGGTTGCTGTTTCTTGGTTTCTTCTCTTCATCAGCAACTTTCCCTTTCAACTTCTGATCCTTCAGTAGGACAGGAGTGCTGGTATTACACTCCTTTCCTGAATCAGAAGTACCTACCACTTGAAATCCGGCAGAAATGAAGACACCCTTTTGCTTGGGGTCGATCTTAAGCTTGGACTCTGCAACCTTCTTGGCAGTCCTTCTAGCAGCTTTAGCTCTGCTTCTTCTTGCCTTGGTGGTTAGGATTTGGTCTTCACAGGTGGAGATGAGTGTATCCTCCTGTTTCTCCCCTGTGGTGGCTACTATTTTGCCTCATCCTTTAGTTCCAATGGAGAAGGGTCAGCAGTTGGAACCTCTTGCTCTTCAGTACCACATCTAGGTAGTCTAATAGACTCATAAGAGTGTGGTGGAGCTATTTCATTGGTTCCCAACCCTTCTTTGTTTTGATAAAACATTTTGGAATGAGAGGTTGATGCAAGAATAGTTGGAAGCTTTGCTCAGCAATAGCTTGCTTCCTGGCCTGAGCCTCAGCTGTGACCAACTGGGCTTGAACCTCAGATAGTTTGGATATCAGATCTTTAATTTGAGTCTTATAATTAGTCTTTTCATGTTTTAAAAGAGACACAGTTTTCTCTAACTCCTCAATTTTCTTTTGATAGTCAGATTCAGCTCTCTTAAAATCAGATTTTAGCACATTTAAAGACTCAACCTCAGATCTGATTTCCGAATGTAATCCTTATAATTTTAACTTTAGCAATACAGGCAGCAGATGTTCATATACCTGATCATCATCTGTTCCGGCCATGAGTGCTTGAGCAGGAGTCCATCCTGTACCATGAAGCTCCAGTCACTTCTTGAGCCACAGCAGCTGTTTCAGTTGACTTCTCTTCATGCTTTGAAGCAGTGGGAGTGTGGAGCCTGTGGGGTTCCGGGTTGTTTCTTGGGAGCCTTGCATTCCCTAGCAAAGTGACCAAGTTGGTTGCAGTTGTAACACTTTGCTTTGCTTTTTGTCAAACCCAAACCTGCTTGTTGACTGGGTTTTGAGGAATTGCCTTCCAGTTCTCTTGAAGAACTTCTTCGCTCTGTAAGTTAAAAGAGCCATCTGTTGGACAATGTCCATATACTCCACATCATCATCTGGACTGAAGCACTCAAGATCATCAAAGCAGTATTGAAAATCACCAGAGTGTCCACTTCCAGAGACAAAGGCACAACTATCCTGAAGGAGTTTGTGTTGAACCTTTTGAGACTTTGGAGTCTCAGGTAGAGTAATGTAAGGTCCTATGTTGAGTTTGTCAGGGTAACACAGCAACTGATGTTGTGGGTTCTATGATTTCCCTTTCACCACATGAAGGGCTGAACTCAGTTGGTTATTGGAGTGACCAGAGGAGTTCTGCATGTTTCATCTCCATCTGGAATGCACTTAGGATTCCATACAACTCTGTCAGAGTAAGAGTCTTAAGGTCATAAGTTCTCTTGATTACAACCCAGTAATGTATCCATAGTTTAGGAAGGGAAGACATGAACTTCCTAACTATGTCTCTATTCTCAAGAGCTACTCCAATATCCCTCCAGAGTATCTACTAGCTCACATACCTGAAGTATTGTTGAGTCAAGGTCTCACCGGCCTTGAAAGTAAAGTTCTCAAACTGCTGCTTCAAGAGATCCTTCTTGTTCTTTTTGGGTTTCCTGGATCCTTCATACATCAGCTTCAGGCTTCCCATAAATCTTTAGCAGTTTTGCACTTCTTGAAGCTCTGTAGAGGAGTTGTGGAGAGCAGTTTGAAGAGAAGTCATAGCCCTTTGATCAAGCTCTATTCTTTTCCTATCTTCTTCTAAGTAATCATCAATATCTTTTGGAATAATGCGATTACCAGTAGCAGAAGTAGAGCTTGGTATGAAAGGACCATTAACAATTAAGTCCCACATCCTTGATCCTTGACAC
>JABSNV010001245.1:0-39871 GCA_024085815.1 Flaveria linearis | reverse complement strand
GCCTTGTTTGGATGCATCACAATACCAGTGAAACCGTCGTTTCCATCGGTAGGGTCCAATCTGGAGCATTGCACATTTTGCTTTAAACGCTTCAAAATCTTCTTCTTGCTCAGACCCCCCACTCGAATGGTTTATTCTTTTGTGTCAAAGAAGTGAGCGGCTTCGCGATCCTCGAAAAGTTGGCAATGAATCACCGGTAATAACCAGGAAGACCAAGGAAAGAACGAACTTCGGTTGGAGTTGTGGGACACACCAATTCTTCACAGCTTCCACCTTTGCAGGTCAACGTGAATTCCTTGGCTATTCACCACGTGTCCTAGAAATGAACTTCCTCGAGCCAAAATTCACATTTTGATAATTTCGCGTACAGTTGTTCTTTCTTCTACACGTAAGAACTTGTCGTAGATGTAGCTCATGATCGGTGTGGGACTTGGAATAGATAAGTATGTCATCAATGAAGACGATCACAAACTTGTCCAGATAAGGCTTGCATACTTGGTTCATGAGATCCATGAAGACAGCAGGAGCATTTGTTAACCAAAGGCATAACCATGAACTCATAGTGCCTATATCGAGTACGGAACGCGGTCTTTGGGACATCATGGACTCGTAATTGATGATCCAGAATGTAGATCGATCTTTGAGAATATAGCAGCTCCTTGAAGTTGATTAAATAAGTCATTGATATGAGGAAGAGGATAGTAGTTCTTGATGGTAAGCTTATTAAGCTCACGATAGTCGATGCACATACGAAACGACCCATCTTTCTTCTTTACGAATAGAACAGGTGCACCCCAAGGCGAAGAGCTAGGATGAATGAAGCCCTTCTCGGATAGTTCTTGAAATTGACTAGAGAGTTCTTGCATTTCCGACGGTGCAAGTCGATATGGTGACTTAGCCATGGGGTTCGCTCCCGGTATTAAATCGATCTTAAACTCGACTTCATGCACGGGAGGTAGACCACTAAGGTCATCGGGAAATACTTCAGGAAAGTCTCGTACAATCGGGACATCCTTAAGATCTTTCCCTTTGACTTTCGTGTTGACCACGTAAGCCAAGAAAGCCATAAGTTCTTACTTAGGCACTTTCGGGCTTGGGTGCATAACATGAGTTTGATCCCTTTGGAGGATTTTTCACCTAACACCTTCAATGTATCCCCAGAAGGTAACGGTATATGAATGCACTTCTCGAAACAAATGATCTCGGCATGGTGTTTGGCTAACCAATCCATACCAATGATGATGTCAAAGCTTCCAAGTTTCATAGGGATGAGGTCGATAAAGAATTCATGTGCGTCGAGACAATTGCGGATAACGATATCAACGGTGATCGGTTCTACATCGGCGACTTCAACGGTGAGAGGTCTTTCTAGTTTCGTATGCGACTTAGCAAGAATAGGTACAAACTCTAGCGAAACGAAACTCTTATCGGCTCCGGAGTCAAATAGAACGTATGCATAAGTATTATTAATAAGGAACATACCTGTGCAGTTTTAAAGGTATTAACGATACTATAAAGCATCAAAAGAATTAGATCATGAAAGTTAAGGTTGGGTTTCGCATACCGTTCACCACATCGTTTTGCTTGTGCTTGGTTAGCATTGATGTTGAAAGCAAACACGGTTCGTGACCATCGTGGCGTTATTAGGTGCACGGTGACAAGTCGCCACCAAATGACCATATTTACCGCATAAGGTACAGCGGCGGCGGGGCGTTCCCCGGATGATGATACCTACAGATGTTACACATAGGTTGAGGACCAGCATAGGCCCTAGCCACAGGCACTTGAGTCACAGGTGCAACTGCAGGTACAGTTGTCTTTAAGGTGGTTTGGGTGAAGCCACAAGATAGTTGCGCGCCGTTGTGAACTTGCGCTTTTTGTTGTTGCTGTTGTAAGACGGTTCAGCTTTGGTCTCCTTAACAGCTTCAGTAGCCGTCTTTTCCCCTTCTTTGCACCCTTCACAGACATGGTGCCCACTCGTATATGATTCTCGATGTTGAGCGGTGATAATGATGGCTTCTTCCAAGGTTGTGGGTCGGCTACCCACCATAGCATCTTGAATTTGGGTGGTACACCCTTGATGAGCTTCTCGATGTTACGAAGGACAGTGTCGACCATATGGGGCAACAATATACTCAACTCATGATTTCTAGTTGAGTAGGCCAAATGGTCACCACCATCTTGCTTCAAGTTCCAGAATTCCTCCTCTAGTTTTTGTAGTTCACTCCTCAGGCAGAACTTTGCGATGGCAATGTTCGTGAACTTATCCCAAGTGAGTGCAAACACAGCATCAGCTCCTCGATTTCTCTCTCGCTATTCCACCAGGTAGCGCCCTTGTTGGAACATACTAGTGGCATAACGAACTTTGAGTGCCTCGGGACCCTCATAATTGACGAAGGTATTCTCCATGCTCTCGAACCACTCAAGAAGACCAGTGGCTCCTTCCTTGCCACTATAACTAGTGGGCTTGCAGGAGCTAAAGTGTTTGAAGGTACAGGTTTGGTTATTGCGCCATTGGTTTGCGTTGTTTTCCCCTTGACCATTTCCATTGTTGCTTGAATTGGTCATCAAGGTGCTATTGAATTCAGCAACAATGGTTGGGATGATGGCAACCATTCGTCGAGCAATCATAGCGGCTAGCTTACGGTCAGAACTTCCACGCTTTCCATGGTGACGAGACATGCTGGATATACAAAATGAGTTACATGGGAATGAGAATAACAAAGGATAGCAATTAAACAAGAGTAAGTCAAGAGTTGTAAGGCACATTATTGGTAACGCATTATCATTTGGAAACGTTGACACGTCAAGGTAAATTGACCCATTTGCCTTAGAAATTTGTGTATGTTGACCACGGTTTATCACTCATCTCAGAAATCCCCAGGTAAGCATAACTAGTCCTGTAGGATTTATGCGAAATGCTTGCGTTAGCCCGAAGGCCTTTTGCCAGGAAACCAGAATACAGGTGTCTATGTGTCATATAAATTTCTTAGGTTCATGAAATCAAAACCTTGATGAGATTTTCATAGATTAGACATAGAGTCTAAGGAATTACACCCACGATAATAAATGTATATTCACATGTCTTCGAGAATAAGTTTAGGAAAGTTTCATTTGTCGGGAGAATCAAAGAGTCAAGGATAAGTTTAGGGAAGACAAGTAACAAAATTTAAGCATTTACAAGGCAATCCTATGCTAAGGCATCAAGTTACACATAAGAAGGCATAGCATTATGTAGCATGCAAACAATATACTTTTACAAGAATATAAATATTATTCTATAAGGTTCGTGCATAAGCTATAGTCTAGGTCACCATTTCCAATAACCTAAATCCCTATAGTTATGGGCTCTGATACCATCTGTCACACCCCAACCTTGACGGCGGAACGTCGAGATGTGAGGTTAAGATTGTTCATAGCCACATAACGCTATCTTTAATGTAAATATGATTAATCATAAGTTTAACAAAGTGCAAATTACATTCATAAGTCTCAACATGAAATAAGCAAAACATAAGATAAATACTCCAAGACATTTTATCATTATTCTAGGTCCAAATCCTAGATTTAAGCAACTTCAAATGATGACTTTAAACATGCACGTTTCCTGAAACATGTTAAAATAAAAGGTCAACTATAAAGTTGGTGAGTTTCCAAGGGTTTCATATACATAATATATCAAAGGTTACAAGTAGCAATTCATGTCATAGGTTATGAGTTAGCAAGTTTATAGAACACATATAGCTACAATCAAACCTCGACCTAATTACAAGTTTATATGATTGGCTAAGTGTACTTGGTTCCCATGATGAACAAGCCATATGTCATCAGGAGCCGGCAATACATCGGCTTTAGCATCAAATAGGCTTGTCAGGCCCAAGATCTAAGACGTCGCCAGGCTAGCAATAGTTAATGATTGTAAACAAAATATGTATCTTATATAACTTACAAACACAAATAACCATGACAAATAAAAGTACGAATTGCAAGTGCTTACAAGTTTTAAATGTTTACAAGTGTATGTTGATAAGATTAACATGTTTCACCAAAAACGGTGTGAAATAGGTAAAAAGGGGCAATGAAACTCACATGATGTATATGTGTAAGGCCTGGTTCCCGGGGACCTCACAGTTGGTCATTCACAGCATAAAAAATACATATTATAAATTTAAGCAGCGGGAATCAATTTGACAAAACCCATTCATTCGTTATAAACATTGTTGTTAGGCAATACATTCTAGTTCATGGGTCACAAAAATTAGTTGAATGAATTACAAAACAACAATATTGTCAAACATTAATGGATGTCAGTCTTGCCCGCCAAATAGCCATCCCCGTGTGCCATCATCAGCAACCTGTTACCTGCCAACTGGAAAATACATAAAAGTCAGCGTTGCTGAGTGAGTTCTAGTTTGTAATTAAAATACTTTACTTCTCATTTCAAAACCGTTCGTTATGCATATGTGATCACACATCGTACGTACACATAGGTAATATCATTATTACCTTCATCATCGTTCAATTCGTACTTTATCATTATTCTTCTGAGTCTTTTGCGACACTGAGTCGCACACCTCTATGGCAATCTCAAGGATGCACTTATGCTGTGAGTCTTTTGCGACACCAAGTCGCTCACCTCTAAGCCAATCGCAAAGATTGACTTTCATCCTGTGAGTATTTTGCGACACCGAGTCGCTCACCTCTATGTCAACCTCAAAGATTGACTCTGTGTGCATCCTTCGGGTAGCGAACCCGCATCACAGTTGAGCTAACACCTGCCAGGGGTGTGCACCTCCATTCATTTGCTTGCAAGACTTTCGTTCATTCATTTACGTTCCACTTTTATTTATCATTAATCTTTCACTTTATTAATGATAATACTTCCTGTTAAATTTTAATCATCCTTCATCATGCCATTTCATACTTAACAATATTAAATAATAATAATAATATTGCTATTAATAATAAACTACTGATAATAAGATCAGTAATAATAGCAGGGTTAATCATTAATCATCATTTCATGTATAAAACATTCATCATTAAATAGCCCTTGGTCAACCTTGGTCAAAACCCAAAAACCCAGATTCCCAGAAAATTTCTGAAAAAAAAAAGTAAGTTGGACACATGAGTAGTGTTGGGAAGTATGAGCACTGTTTGGACTTTTTACCACTATGTAGACTCACCAGCCTACACTTAGTCATTATTTTAGACAATGAGCACTGTTTAGACTTATGAGCACTGTTTAGACTTATCACCTTATACTTAGTCATTATTTCGACATATGAGCACTGTTTAGACTTATGAGCACTATTTGGACTTATTACCTTATACTTAGTCATTTTATTTTCAGACATATGAGCACTGTTAGACTTATGAGCACTATTTGGACTTATTACCTTATACTTAGTCATTTTTTTCTGACATATGAGCACTGTTTAGACTTATGAGCCTATTTGGACTTATTACCCTGCACTTAGTTTTTCTAAGTCAGAATTCAGACTCATGAGCACTATTTGGACTTATTAGGCCACTGCTCACATATTTTTGAGCTGTTCTCAGTCCCAAACATCATATTACCTTGTTCTAAGCACGTACATACTATACTAAACATGAATCATAACATAAATCACTAACTTACATGCGCATGCACATACGGGCGACTTTCATAATAAGTATAAAACATTTTTACATGTATTTCCAGCCCCAAAAGTTTATAAAACATGTGAGATACGGGTCTAGAAACTCACCTTAGCAGTCTCTCGGGCATGACTTCTTCAAAACCCTTTGCTACAATTTTAACACCTATAAAACCCAGTAACACACCCGATCACACAAACACACACATAAGAACACATAATCGAGGCTAATTTAGCCAAGAACAACTTAAAAACACTAAACTTTACCTTAAATTTGAATTTTTCTTATTGTTCTTCAAATGTCCGAGAGCTTCTGCTCTCTCTCTCTCTAAAATGTTGAATGAAAGTGTTTTGGCAGATAATAATGGGTGGCCATACCACCTTTTCCACCAACTTTATTACCTTTTTGTCTATTTGCACTTTTGACCCCTCATCCTTGGATTGACTTTCATTTCCATCCTTTTTATTTCTCTTTTATTCTTTTAATTCCTAAAAAAATATACGGGTGTTACAAGTGTAAGATGATAATAAGAATTAAACAATATTCCAACGAATTCTTTTACAAGGTACTTAAACGTATATATATTACAAGATTTAGAGTTAATGATAGGATTAACGATTAAACGCGAACTAGGGTTTCAATAAGAATTTGGATTTTTTTATAAATAAGATGTTATCGAAATCATAATATATATTTTAATACAATGAAGGAAACTTAATTAATCCTTTATAATGATTTAGAAATTAAAAGAAATTAAAGTCTCATAATGATTTAATTATAAAATGTAAATAAAATTTTAGAATTAACATAATTAATCTAATTAAAAGATAATGAAATGACCAATAATAATTTAGTGATTTCAACTATTTAAATTTTATTTTTATAAAAATAAACTAATTATAACATTTGTTAATAATATTTTATATAAAAATTGTTACATTTAAAAAATAATTTATAGAAATTGATTAGATAATTTTTAAAATTAACAAAGTTTATAAAACTGATTTTATAATTTTTAGAAATTTTATATAATTTTTTAAAGTCTAGAAATCCCTAAAAAATAAGTGTTGTTGCCCGGGTTCGAACCTGGACCTCCGGATGGGCATGTGCGTGATTTACCGATGAACTAAGGCCTTAGCCGCGTTATGAAATAGTTTTTAAATTAAAAAAAACACGGTTTCAAGGAAATCCCCAAACATAAGAACTCTAGATCGATTTGAGTCAAATTGAACCGAATTTGATTACGTTAATGAAATTAACCTTGGTGCTTTTTATCCCCAAGTAAAACCGAGCAGATAAATGTATTTATTTACCCAATTTGAAATTGAATTGATAGCGAGCAAGATGAAGAGCAGTCGCGAACTCGTAGAGCTTGATTGATGTTCAAACGATGATGTTAATCCAATTTGTTGCACAGGGAGCTTCTAATCGTGTACAAGATCAAAAGCCCTCTGTCAATTCCTGCTTTTGTTGCTCGGAAGGTGGTTTTTGATTAGCTTGCAGGCTCGCGGCGAAAGGGGAATCGTATGAGAGTTTCAAGTGCTTTCCAGATGAAATTATGTTTCTTAACAGTTTAAGAATCGTTAGGTGATCGATTAGTTTTAGTTAATTAGATTTTTATTAACTTTTAATGACCTAACGACTCTATGATTAAAGAGCTTCGGTTATTCACTCAAATGGATGGTAACTGACGCTTTAACTTTGATTAAATGACGTAATTATGCTTGAATCGTGTCCTAGAACGGTTTGGAGACGGTTTTAGATCGTGAATCGACAAGGTTTGGGGGTTTTGGTGTGGCCGAAGGCCACCGGAGTTTGGCCGGGTTTAGTCACCGGATTTGCGGGCGGTGGGGGGGGAGGGGTTTGATTTTTAAAGGTTTACATAATCGGTCCCTGTAGATTTCATTCTCTATTATTTTATGCCCAAACTTCCCATGTAAGTTTCTAAAATGACAAACTAACCCCCTAACTTAATTATTTTAGTTTTAACATTTTTAAGTTCAAGTAATGTTATAAATTATTATTATTATTGTTGTTGTTGTTGTTGTTGTTGTTGTTGTTGTTGTTGTTGTTGTTGTTGTTGTTGTTGTTGTTGTTGTTGTTGTTGTTGTTGTTTGTTGTTGTTGTTGTTGTTGTTGTTGTTGTTGTTGTTGTTGTTAGTAGTGTTACTATTATTATTATTTTAGTTTGATTATTACTTTTGTATAATAATAAAAAAAATTAAAGACAACAAAGAAATAAGCATGAATAATCCATAGGTTTCGTAAATAACAACAATGACCCTTATAAAAATAAACGAAGTTAACTTTTAGTTAACAAAAATACGAGATGTTACATTCTAGGCACATGATAGGCAATGGCTCCTTGCTTCAGAATTTTGAGAAAATTGATGAGGGACCTGTTACTTTTAGAGGAGATGCTGGTGGTTACATTACTAGAAGGGGCAGGGTCACAAATGGTAAGCTCAGAATTGAGAAGGTAAACTTTTTAAGGAGCTTAGGTACAATTTACTAAGTGTATCCTAATTTTGTGACCAGAGACATAACATGTTCTTTACTGAGCATGAGTGCATTGTTCTTAAACCCGGGGTGGTCATTCCTCAAGAGCATATCCTGCTTAGAGCACCCCAAAAAGGGAACATGTACAATACGGATTTGAAGGAAACCTCCCCTTAGGAGAAGTTTCTTGCTTTCTATCTAAGGCCAACAGTGATGAGTCTTTCCTTTAGCATAAAAGGATGTGCCATGTAAACTTTAAGAACATGAATAAACTAATTAAGAATAATTTGGTAACTGGAATGCCAAAGAAAGAGTTTACAAGTAATGATCATTGTGTTGCATGCCTGAAAGGGAAACAACACTTGGTGTCTCACAAGCCAAAGGTAAAGAACTCTATCACTACTCCCATTCACTTATATACATGGATCTCTTTGATCCCACCAGCGTAATGAGTTTAGGAAGGACCTCATATTATTTGGTGATCACAGATGATTTCACAAGATTCACTTGGGTTTTCTTCCTTAGAACTAAGGATGAAACTCCTGAGATCTTGAATAATTTCATTCTGAAAGTTGAGAATCAAATTGATTACAAGGTCAAGACCATAAGATGTGATCAAGGAATTGAAATCAAGAACCAAATCCTTGAAACATTTTGTGATGAAAAGGATATTACAAGACAATATAGTGCTCTCAGGACTACTCAGCAAAATGGAGTTGTTGAGAGAAGAAACAGGACATTATGAAGCTGCAATAACCATGTTGTCTGACTCTAAACTGCCTATTACCTTCTGGGCAGAGCCAGTCAATACTGACTGCTATGTGCAAAATAGAGTTTTACTAAATAAGACTCATGGTAAGACCCCTTATGAACTATGGCACAAAGAAGACCTTTCATTGATTTTCTCAGGTCATTTGGATGTCCATGCACCATCTTGAATACCAAAGATCAAGTAGCCAAGTTTGCTAAGAAATCAGATGATAGACACTTCATTGGATACTATTCTCAAGCTAAGGCTTATAGAGTATGTAATCTCAGAACTAGAGTAGTTAAAGAATCAGTCAATTTGATCTTCAATGAGCACACACCATGTGTGAAAGGTTCTGGTCCTGATTGGCTATTTGATCTTGATTTAGTTACCAACTGTTTTAACAAATCTTGTGAAAATATTTTAGGATCAATAGGTAACACATCAACAGAAGATCTGACCCAAGATTTGAGCTGAGAAGACCAAGACAGACTACATCTTCAGCTCCAGTGGTAACTAAGTCTGCAAGTGAAGTTTGTATCAGCATAACAATGACAAATCATGCTTTTAAATCTCAAGTACCTGAAACTTCTAGCTCAGAGGTTCAAAACACAGATGCAGGAACTTCAAATGTAGGAGGCAATGGTAGTGGTGATAATGATCAATAGTTTCTTGATGTTGATAACCACTCTATTGATAACAACATCAATGATGTCACACACTCATTGGATCAAGATTCTCTTAATAAGTGTGCTGATGTGATGGAAGACACTTCACTGCTAGATCTAAACTTTTCAAATTTAGATCTGTCTAAACAACTTGCTATGATCCCTCAACTCAAGTTCCACAAGTCACAACCCACCACAAACATCATTAGAGATATTGACAAGGGAGTGAGAACAAGAAGACAAACCCATGACAAAAATGTTTGTCTACACTCTTGTTTCTTGTCCTAGATAGAGCCAAAGAAAGTTGATGAGGCTTTGAAGGATGGAAGTTAGGTTAAAGCAATGCAAGAGGAGCTGCTTCAATTCAAAAGATAAAAGGTTTGGAACCTATGTCCTCTTCCTCATGGGAAGACTATCATTGGTACCAAATGGATGTTTATAAATAAGAAAGATGATAGAGGACTTGTCATCAAGAATAAGGCAAGACTGGTGTTCAAGGGTACACACAAGAAGAAGGAATTGATTACACTGATTTTTTGCTCCTGTAGCAAGACTTGAAGCTGTTAGGATATTCCTAGTGTTTGCTGCATCCAGTGACTTCAAGGTCAACCAACTTGATGTCAAGTGTGCATTTTATATGGGGTGATTGATGAAGAGGTGTAAGTCAAACAACCACCTGGCTTTGCAGACCCAAATCATCCTGATTATGTTTGCAAGCTTGATAAAACTCTTTACGGGCTGCACCAAGCTCCAAGGAAGTGGTATGAGACACTATCTCAGTATCTCTGTCAACATGGATACAAGAGGGGTAATATAGATGGAACTCTCTTCATCAAAGGAACAGGAAATGACTTGATGCGGGTTCAAGTACATGTAGATGACATTATCTTTGGGTCAACTAATCCAAAGCTCTGCAAAGACTTTGAGAAGCTTATAAAGAACAGATTTGAAATGAGTGTCATGGGAGAACTAAATATCTTAGTAGGAATTCAAGTGAAGCAAGTTGACAATCGCATCTTCATAAGTCGGTCAAAGTATGTATAAGACATACTTATAAGATTCAACATGACTGAATGTAAGGTGGCAAAGACACCCATAGCCAGAAACCACTCCCTTGGACCTGATCTTGAGGGGGGATGTATATGAACATCTTTACAGGGCAATGATTGGGTCTTTATGTACCTTACAGCCAGCAGGCATGATATTATGTTTGCTATATGTATATGTGCAAGATATCAAGCCAACCCCAAGATGTCACACCTAGTTGCTGTCAAAAGAATTCTTAGATATCTCAAAGGTGCTCCTAAGCTAGGCCTTTAGTATCCAAAGAACTCTGACTTCAATTTGTATGCCTATACAAATAGTGACTATGATGGTTGCAACATGACTACAAAGTCCACATCTAGGGAATGTCAGTTCCTTGGTGGAAGGATAGTCTCATGGCAATGTAAGAAACAATCTTGTGTATCTGCATCAACTGCTGAGGCTGGATATATTGTTGCTGCAAGCTGTTGTGCTCAAGTACTTTGGATCAAAATCAGATGTTGGACTATGGATACAACTTCAAAAGACTCCCATCCATATAGACAACAACAGTGCTATCTCTATCACAGAGAATCCTGTGCAACACTCAACGACAAAGCACATCAATATCAGGTATCATCTAATTAGAGATAATCATGAAAAGGGATTGATAAAACTGATCAAGGTTGACACAAATGAATAATACGCTGATCTGTTCACAAAGCTTTTGATGAACAGAGATTTAAATATCTTATATCAACTATTGGATTAACCTTGAATAGATTTTCTTAAAACTTAATCTATATTATTTCTAAAAGGAAGTGTGTGTCCTAAGTTGTCTAAATTAATCACCTACATGAGCCCAGTTTATCTTGAGAGAAAATTTTTAAATGATGTTCCTTAGCATTTTGAAAAATTACTAAGTGTATTTTCCTTCGTAAGATATTAACATTGCCTTGGAAGAATTTTAAGTCTTCAAAACACATAACTGCTTAAAGGAGATTTACCCTTCGAAAGAAATTTCATATTTCTTCCGAAGTCAAAATATGCTTCTAAGTACTTATGTGTATTCAAGAACAAATTTCTTTCGAAAGCAATTTCTTCCGAGACTAAATACTCTTCGGAAGAGAATTTGCCTAAGGAAATTTTCTTCCGAAGCCATTTTCATTAAGCTTAGGAATATCTTCCGAAGACAAATTACCTTCGGAAGAAATCTCAACTTCCAAGAAAACTACCTTTTTAGGTACTTTTTCAGAGGTGGGACCGACATTCAGACTTCAAAGTTTATCCTTTTGCATTAACTTTGTGTCAAGTCCATTTCATATAAATATACCTAACGGTTCCCCTATCTTTCACTTTCTTCTTCATCTGCAATCTTTCTAAACCTAAAATCCCACTCAACGCCTTTGTTCATATCTTTCTTCATTTCAAAGCTACCACAAATGGTCAACCTTAACCCCAGAAACCAACCAGATTTCTCATGCAGCTTCACATGCAACATAATCAGGTTGCTCTGTTAAACTCTAAGAATGATCCAAGTTTCTCAGAGGTTGTCGCTTTCTTTCACTCTCAAACTACTTCACCTCCCTTACCATTGATCCTCCACTTTATGACGATTATCTTGACCTGCCAAGAGGTCACCATGGACGGGGACAAGGCACTGTCTCCACAGTGCAGGGGAGGAAACTGTTTATCACTCCAGCCTCTATTAACTCACACTTGTAGCTGGATGATGAAGAAAGTGAAGTGTCTTTCCAAATCTGCTGTAAATCATTCTTTTGAGCAGATGGGCTATGAAGGGCACTTCTCGGTTAGAACCTTCAAGAAAGGAAAGGTTTCCTCTCAATGAAGTGCCTCCTACATGTTGTTATTCATAGTCTATCTAATAAACATGGAGGATGGGACCAAATTCTAGAGAATCTCTCCTTTATAATTCATGGAATTGTTTATGGGGTCAAGTTCAGGTATTCTCAATTTGTATAACTCCTTAGAATATTACATGTTTCCTAGATATGTCCAGCATTTTCTCAACTGTGAATTGGGCTCACAGTTAAGGGGAACATGTAATATTCTTAAAATGAGACAGATTAAGCCCGACATCTTCAAAATAATAAGAAAGCCTACTTTGGGCTTCTCAGGGGTAGAAACAACCCTGGTTCCAAAAATGTTAGAGCTCATCGCTCAAGTTGACAACCTAACAGCACCACCTAGTGTTGAACCCACACCTTGCACTTCAACAATACCACCACAGCCACCCATGTGTGTTAAGTTCTATTTTTATTGTTAATTCTCATTACATATTTGTAATCAAGCTTTATATCTTATGTTTTGGATTCTTGTGTTTTGTATAAGTATAAATCTAAAAATTATTATTTATATTTTAAGTTTCATTAAAAGTGTGTTTTATTATCAAAACGGTAATGTTTCGATATACGACAAATTTGGTCCATAAACTTTGTTAAATTGACAATTTTAACCCTAAAGTTTGGATTTTTGCATTTTTCTTAGTTATGATGACACTTACTAATTTTAAACAAGTTAGTTACTGGAATAAATCACTTTTTATGTGATTTGAGTTCCTTTATTGGCTTTAATAATTTATTTTAGAAATAGTCATATCATGTCTTTTAAAACATGAATCTTACTTAGTAAAATACGGGTGTCTTAATATGTATTCATGTTTTTATTATATCTTACTTTAGGTATAATTTAGTCCTTGAAAATTTAAAATTATGACTATAGGATTTCATTTTGTTTATGTATTTTAAATGCGTTTTGACGACCGTAACAGATGTCAGCTCAATCCGAAGCGTTATGTAAAATAAATTTAAATAATTTATTTTATTAAATTTGTTCATGGGATATGATTATGGGTCATATATTACTGTAACTAGTCACTTTTCTATTTTTTTATTTTTTATAATGTACTTTCTGCTTTTGGTATATAGCTGCTTTTTATTAATGATAATTTTTATATAAAATATAGAAAATTCTAAAAATGAATAAATTTGGTTTTTATATATTCTAATCATACAAAATTCATTAGTTAATAAAATTATAAGTTTTTAGTCCTCTTGTCAGTTTTACGTTTTCTAAATAAAATGACTACTCGTGCATGCTCGATTTGGTAGCTAGTTTAATAAGGTACATTTATTAATAAATAAGTCAAAATATACTTAATATATATTGTTATGAAATAGAAGTTAAATAAATCTAGTATTATGCATCTAAGTGTTTTTATAGACTTCATATGATCATCAACCAAACCGCTGATTTTATAGTTGTGTAAACAGATTGAATATACATAACCAAATTTTAGTATTGAAATTATCAAACTAAAAAGAAGTTTATTTATTTATTATTATGTTATTGTAACTACGTAATTCAAGAAACGAAACGAATGCAAGTATTGAAGCACCCATATGACCACACATTTCACTACATCAATCCCTAATAAACTGGTCCTTAGGTTATCATGATGTTCAAGAAAACTTAAGAGTTATGCAAGTTGGAACTTGTACATACAAGGTACATATAACTTTGTTTTTAAGTCTATGGTTATTTGTGTTTACGAGTTTTACAAGTTCATGCGTTATACAAGTTTATAAGTTTATGAATTTTATAATTTATATGTTAAACGTATAAGTTTATATGTCAAGATCACAAGTTACATGCTCAAGTTACAAGTTCATGGCTATGCGTAATATGCTTAGGTTAAAAGTAACATATTCATGCTCAAGTTACAAGTTACATGATTATAATTGACATGCATATGAGTCATTATAAGTGTATATGTTTGATGTTTTATTGTTATCCGCTCACTGAGCAAATAACTATTTGCTCAGACATACATTTATGTTTTCATGTATGTTTGGTTATCAAGATTGGAGATCGAGTATGGATGGGAGCTAAGGTCATTGACATACAATTGTATTTAGTACATATAATACGTTAGGTTATGAATTTATGTTAAATTATGTAAAGTTTTAACTATTACGGAATGATGTTGAAATTTGATTTGTATAAGTGACATGTCAGTCCAAGCTGGTTTGGAGTGTTACAACAAGTCTTGATTAACTAAAAATCTTACACAGATATGGTGGGATTTTAGATGATATTGCAAGTAACAGGATCTTGCATGGGCAGGCTTGGTTTGGGATCAATAGTTTGGGTTGATTTGACTAAACATATTTTTTAAAATTTTCTAAAACTTGTCATCTTTTTATAAATTGTGGTCTTTTATTTAAAGTGCAAAATTTGAGTTAGTATATGTAACTTGCATGAATGAGTTCATGTATGCATGTGTGTGTCGCGGATGTATATATTCATATATACATGCATATTAGTTTGTCTTGTTCAATTTTTATTTAGTTATTTTTATCAAGTACTTTCATTCGATTTAAAAATATGTTTGTGGGTTCTTACAAGAATGTATTAAACTTGATGCATTTGTTGCATGCATGTAACTATATATATAATATAGGTGTGTATGTGAGTGTATATGTATATGCCATATATATGTATGCATGAATACTGTATATGTGATGTATATGTATGGTATGCATTTATATGTTTTTGTCTTATCCTCATAAGAACAGTAAAGATTTGTATAGATTTTAGTTGATTTTGACAAGTAGTCTAGATTTTTGCATAGGGAGATTTGATGTGCATTGGCTAGATTAAAGGTGATTTTACAACACATGACTTTTGTAAATAATTATTGATTTTCATAAAATGCATGACCATTTTATAAAAGTTCAAGGGTTTGTGGTTTATAAATTTTTATGCAAGACTCTTTGTGCATTTTAATGTGTGTATGTATGTTTTACGTGTATGTATGTGTTTGTGTGTCTGTATATAAGATAAATATCAAGTGTTAATCGTTGTTTATTGCGATAATATATTAACTCAACAAGTGGTCCACAATAGTCCCCATCACCCCTATAAGTTAGAGTTACAGTGGTATGACTGTGATCCACAATGAACATTACTATATATATATACACATATATATATATAGTAAGATTATATTCAAATTAAAGATATTAAAACAATCTATTTAATGGTTTAATTTGTATAAAAAATAACAGTATACAAAAGATTAAGAAGGATTTTAAAAATCGATGAAGTTTTTTAAAAAGTAAGGAAGTTTTGAAAACAGGGGAAATCGTTACATCAGTGTGTAACATTGTGTAAGTGTTTGCTACACTAGTCCTTGCAACATAATTTGATGTAAGTTTTCATTACATTTAAGTTAAGAGTTATCGTAATACAAGGGTTAACACTTTAATACACACCACACACATATATATATATATATATATATATGATTTATATCTTGTGATTTCATGGTTAATATTAAAGTATACTTTTATCATTTTATTTCCATTAGTATTGCATATTCATATATTCATGTTCGTACTTTATTTATATATTAGATGGTTGTAACTTTATATGTTTTCAGGTATGTTTAGTTATGGTTGGTGATTTGGCCTTAATGATTAATTTAGGTTGGGCTTTTATATTTTATTTTTAACTAATTGAGTTAAGTTTATATTAGTTTGTAGGTCAATGCCTATTAAAGTCATAGTAACATCTAGATCTAAGTAGATATTGGGCCTGAAGCCCATTAAGCTAGGTGGGTCAATGGCCATTAAACCATAATGGTCCGATGGACGTAATTAGTGTATGATGGGTCAAAGCTCATTATGATGTGTATGTGTGTGGTCTAAGCCCATTATATTTTGGCCCATTCATTACCTCCTATAATATTACAAGGTTTGTCTAACCAAATTTATTATCATTGTGTGACTTATATGGGTTTTAAAAATATTTTGGGCCAAAATTTGGGGTTGTCACAGCGACAACCTTAAAGGTTTTCGAGTTGATATCGTATTATCTTGTATACTTATTTTAAAATCCTTTTAACAAAGTTGTTTTTATGACTTTTAATATATACTCTTTTATAACTTAATATAATGTTCTAGTATTCTTTTATCTATGTATCGATTTAAATTTAATTCACAAACCACTAGGTAAGTGTATACACTAATTACACCTTATATATATGTATAACTTATATTATATTACTACTATATAAAACGTCTCTTTGTTCTTTATTGTAATTTTATATTATTTTTATGACACATAACACAAGTTTTAATGTGTAAGATGCATTAAAAATATCTTTCAATTTATCCTTATAAGGGCATGTAAACCTTATTAATTTCACTCATTTACAACATATAACCTTTTATATTTAATTAATGTAAAAAACCCTAAAATAACATCAAATAATAAAAAACAAAGAGATGAAATATGTTATTCTAAAATCCGAAATAACCAATCAATGAATAATAATAATTATAATTATTTAAGAAGTAAATAATTAAGTGTGATTTAAGAATTTAGGGTTAATTTTTCAAAAACAAACAAAAGGATTTAATTTATATTTTACCTAATTATATAAAGGCCTAAGTATAAAGAAATCAAATGAAAAAGTTTAATTTGTATTTTGGCTTTCAGTATAAGAGCTTACGTGAAAAAAAATCCAACCCGGTGATGTTCCAGAATGAGGTAAATTCCGGTGATGTTCCAGAATGAGGTAAATTTGATTTTAACAAAAAAAGCTACACAAAGCGTGAGTTATATTTTGTTTTTTTATATTGCTTTTATTTAGAAGTGTTTTTAAAAATAAAAGTACTACACAATATGTATGATAGGTTTTCGTTGAAAATTGTATAAAAGATTTTGTTAACTAAATAAAAAGCTGAATTTTATTGATAATGAAACGAGATTAGCTGTAAAAACAGATTTTATAAAAGATTGATATTTCAAAATACAGCTTGTATCTCTTTCGAAAACTTTAAGCTGATTATTAAAAAAGATAAAATTTAAATGTTAATAAAAAGTATTATTTAAGAGCAAATGACTAAATTACAGTTGGAATAAGGTCATTTGAAAGTGATCAGTTGTAAATCCTTTGAAATTGAACCAACTCTATAGTATCGTCCTAGATTTCTCTAAAACTAAATTATTTTAATCTAATCTAAACTTATATTATTTAATATTTTACATAATATAAAAAACTAAAACAAAATCAAATAATAAATAAATTAAAAGGTGAAATGTGGTATTTTTAAACTTATATAGTGAAAATATTATCTACTATGAAAAAAACAACTGATGAATAGTAGCTTCTGATGAATAGTATAACAGTGCCCCCTTCCCCTTCTTCTTCCTTCCTTTTCTTCATATCATTCTTCTCAAATCATCGAGATCCACTTACCACCTACAAACACCTCACGGCGATCACCACCACCACCACCACCACCATCTCCACAACCGTAAACATCTGGGCAGCCCTGTCGCAGCTGATAGGTGCTCCGATCGCGGCTGCAGTGGCAGCCCTGTCGCAGTTGATAGGTGCTCCGATCGCCGGTGGGGAGCATCTTGATCAGGGGCCTTTTCGTCCTCCGGTATGTTGTGTTTGATTCCCTTGATTCATGATTGGTTAGCTAAGGGTTTTGATCTTCTCCCCACTTTATTCGATCGGAGTTTGAAACTTTGCTATAGGATCTTATTTGGATTCCTATAGTGAATTGGGATTTAGGGTAGTGTGTGATTCAAGGGTCGGATCGATTGCTGCATTGAGTTTTTGGAGAATTAGGCATCTGATCGAAATTTGTGTTTGGGGATTTTAGCTAGGGTTGTTACCAACGGTCTCCATTGCAGTGCATTTCTGCATTGGTTGCAATTTATGGCTGTTTTGTAGACAACCAGTAAACAACAGCTTCCGATTCACTGATGTCCATTTTTCCGCTGTTGTACATCTTCATCGATCATCCTCATGGTGGCTGTGTTGGTAGAGCCCATGATAGTGTCTTGGTGGAGGTGGAGATGGAGATGGACGTTGGTGGCTCTGTTGGTGGAGGTGGAGGTCGATGGTGGTAGTACGGTGAAATCAAGATCAAGAATTTCAAAAGCAAAGGTGTAGTCTTTATGTTTCTGTGCAACTTTATCATCAAGAATTCAATCTGTCTCTTTTTTGTTGTTGTTGTTAAATTGGATTAAACAACATTTGGGGTGAAATTGTAGTCAAATCTTTTATCCATAAAGGTCAGAGTGGAGGGTTTTGATGTTCTTCTGTTTGTATGTGTGTGTAGCTGGAGTGGACAAGAGAGAACCCATTGTTGAAGAGAATAAGATTGTGGAGGTGGTTTGGGACATTGAATCAAATGCCAAGAAATGATTATGTGTTTAATTATTACAAAAGTTTGCCAAGAGGTAACCTGGCAATTTTATTTTGATTAAATGGTAGTAAGCATTAATTTTATAGGTGATTTAACCAGCGCCTGAAGGATGGTTGAAACCCTGTTTGAAGACATATTTAGGGCGATCAGCTTGATCCAGATGGAAAGAAATTTGACAAAGGTAATATTTTGTATCCACTTTGTTTTATTTATCTTTATGCTGATTCCATTGGAAAATATATTATATTATAGAGTAGTTAACAATGTGGTTTGTTCAGGAGGCAAAGTGCAGAATAAGGCTTTAAACAAGTTTGAGTTTATGAAAACTTTTGAATTCTTATTGAGCTTATATTTGTGTTGAACTCTAACCTGGTCTCCTTTATTGAAAAATCAAAATAGAGGTTGATTCTGCTCAGCCATGGAATGGGGATGATTGTATGGGGTGTTTATTTCCATACGAAGGCATATGTTTTCATAATTGTAATCTTTTATTGAACATTACATATCTTTTGGTTGTTACTTATTTTTAATATAAAGTAATTCGGATGAGGAGGTGTATGCTGCTGCTAAATGAGGTATTGGTTGATTGTTTGAAATTGTTGGGGTCTTACTTTCGTGTGCTTCTGGTTTGTTATATTGCAATTTAGGGAGTGCTTGGTACTGCTTTTGTAAGTTATTACATGATATGGCATCTGAGGCTCTTCATGCTGGTTATAATTCGGATGAGGAGGTGTACGCTGCTGCTAAATGAGGTATTGGTTGATTGTTTGAAATTGTTGGGGTCTTACTTTCGTGTGCTTCTGGTTGTTGATGATCGTGGTTATGATACGTTAATGACAGTTTCCATTCGTTGGTTCCAAATGTCAATGGCTCCATTATGATTGTCGAATCCATTTGCTACAACCATTGCTATGATGACTGTGGCTGAATGGTTGATTGGCGTGGCATTCTCGGTGATGGCAATTGTGGTTTTCTGCACTTGCAACCCGTGATGCAGCCATGGTAACCGAAAACCCACATCTGAGCAAAAATATTTTTTTACGGAAACCAAACGTTAAATTGAGATCGGCCTCACTGCTCACCATCAGACATCACTGCTCCACCTCCTGCCACCTCCGCTCCTGCTGCCCGCCCCCCATTACGAACCCTAAGGGTGTGGTGGTGGACGTGTTGGTGTTGGTGTTGGTATGGCGGTGGCGGTGTGGCGGTGGCGGTGTGGCTTGCAGCCGTCCGATCGAGGGACGTTGACGGGGGAAAGTGGAATCGGTTAATTGAGGTTAATCAATCACTATTTGAACTACAATCACTCTTTCTTCTTTCTTTTGTAAACCACTTTGCTTGATTCATCAAATTTGATTTCAGTTTTATCTGCTGTTAGACAGAATGGAGGTCATACCACCAGTTGCTGAAGAAGGAAAGACGCACAGCGATATCTTGCTGTTCAACCGATAGAGTTACGATGACGTTCAGGTTAGTTTTTGCAGATCTATGTAACGATCGTCAATGTTTTTGTTTGTATTGTATTTTCTATGTAAATGATTGTGTATGATTTTGTACGTTGTTGGTTGTCTGTTGTTGAATTGTGTTAGTTTGAACTAATGACCCTTTTGTTGTTTGTTTTGTTAATTGTTAATGTTGCTTTTAATTTGTATGTTTTCGGTGTTGGATTGAAGAATAACCTGTTTGTTTGAATATGGACATCGGATTTAAGATGATAGATACGCGGACAGATTTGTTATGATTGTCATGACAAAGGATGTGGTCTTAATAGTTTTTTTTTTCTGTTTGAACATTTAGAACTAAATCTAGAAGCCTGTTAACTTGCGGATGTGTAAACTTGCTTCACTGTGTGAATATTGTTCTCTGGTGAAATATTGACCCTGCAAAGATAATTTCAATTCAGTTGCTGCAAAAACAAATTGATCACCATGTCATGTTTAAATAGGTTGGATATGTTTCCATGAAAAAAATTTCATGTTAAAGTTCAGCAAATGACACTAAAGTAATTTCAAAGTTAATAATCTTACAGAGTCTTTGAATTTTTGTATATACATTGCATGAGCTAGAACAACATAGGTGGATATGGTATCTTTATCTGCAAATATATAATAGTTTTGTTCATGTATAGGTCTCTGATCTTTCTGTGGAGGATTACATCACTGCCACTGCTTCAAAGCACCCAAACTTCATGCCTCACACAGCTGGTAGGTACCAAGCTAAGAGATTTAGGAAGGCCCAGTGTCCAGTTGTTGAACGTTTAACGAACTCTCTTATGATGCACGGGAGAAATAATGATAAAAAGTTGATGGCTGTTCGCATAGTCAAGCATGCTATGGAGATTATTCATCTTTTAACTGATGCCAATCCCATCCAAATCATTGTTGATGCCGTCATTAACAGGTTCTGTTATATCCTTTTGCTCATGTTTTTATAACAAGTCTACTAACGTGATAAATTCCAGTGGGGTTAATGTGCAAAATGCCCAAACGGGTCTGGGTCAAAGTTGGTTTTTTTAACCTCTTTCCCAAGACGCGCAACGCGCGTCTGGATCATAACACTAGTTTTAATTAATTTCAAAAAACCTAATATAATATCAAATAATAAACAAATCTATAAATAATAATAATTATTATTATAACAAACTACATTGATTAAGTTTGATTTTACAAGTATAGGGTGAAATCTTTTAAAAACAAACAACAAGGTTTAGTTTATGTTTTATCTATTAATATAAGGGTTATTGGATTTAATAATTCCAAACTTTATTTATTGGCTGATATAAATACCAAATCATGAAATGTTTGCAAACACTCTCAACTTAAGCGTATTTTCCTCCAACGATCCCTTACTAACTGAGAATTAACACGTTAGTTTTTTGATAACATAGGCTACTTATATGGCCAAAACACTAAGCAGGAGGTTGTAATCAACCATCAGGTTCGTCGATTTGAAACTTTTGCACCCTGAAACCTGTCAATCTTCATATCCTGATCTAAACCACTTGACTAGTTGCTGGTAAATTTCAGGTGACAATGAAGGCTAGACACCAAAAAATAGACTTGATAGAGGCTGCAAGGCGGCGTAGTTGAAAAATAGCTCAAAGTTGGCCCTGTTTCATTAGAAAAACTAACGGGGGTTAACTCGCAGTTAGTAATGAATCGTTGGAGAAAAATAAGCTCAAAATTGGAAGTATCTGTAAACATTTCCT
This sequence comes from Flaveria linearis, assembly GCA_024085815.1. Classification (NCBI taxonomy): domain Eukaryota; kingdom Viridiplantae; phylum Streptophyta; class Magnoliopsida; order Asterales; family Asteraceae; genus Flaveria; species Flaveria linearis. The sequence goes on along the minus strand of JABSNV010001245.1, from coordinate 17,834 downwards.
AAGTTATGATTAATCTCGATCAATATATCAAAGTTGAGATTATTAAAATCCAATAACCCTTAATATAAAAGCACAAGTGAAAATCAATCACATCAAGAAGGTTGATTTGTATTTTAACTATATATATAAGGGTCTAAGTGACCATCACGGGATTGGAGTGGTGTTCCAAGATGGGGTAAATTTGACATTAACAAAATAAAAAAACTACACAAAGCGCGCGTTACGTTTTGATTTTCTTATATAAAGTTTCATTGAGAAATACTTTTAACAAAATAAAAAGCTAAGCAACGTACATGGTAGGTTTTGTTAAGAAGTCTTTTCTATTTATGGTTTCATTTTAATTTGTTGAAAGTTGTTAAGTTCCCCGCGTAAAGCGCGAGTATCCTGCTAGTACTTATATAAACATCCTAATGGACGAATTTGTCAGTTTAGCCACATTTTAAGACACCTTAGCATTTATTTTCTTTGTAATTTTTTTTGATAATATCAAAATTACCCTCTAAACATGATATACGAATAGTTTTAAGCATATTAAATCTTCATTGATAAGTAACATCAAATACATATATTAATAAGACAGGAAAAGATCTAAATCAATTATTAAAAAGTAACTTTAAAATTTATTAACATAATTAAATTGTTTAATATATTGAAAAATCTGTACATAGGTTATTAACTTAAAGTGTAAAATAATCAAAAAATAGTTATTATTTTTATTCTATTATAGTCGAAATAAATGTAATTGGAGTATCCATGATGAACACTTTGTTAACGTGTAAAATTAATTCTAATACACTTAAAAAATAAGTCATTTCTACCGTAATTTTTTTTTACAACCTCTCGTTTTATATATGTAACTTTGAGTAATTATACAAATAGTCATTGTATTTTATAAATATATGATCTAATTTTATCAAGGCCGTGGATTCTGAATTTACCATATGTGGGTTCAATTCTCGTCGTTCGTCAAATGATTATTATTATTATTTTTTCTTCTTTTGTGTTAAGCTTATTTATTTTTTTAATAAATCACTCGCTGGATTTTTTTAGTAAACGTGTCACATCTTCATCCTATGATTTTTTTTTTGCAAAAACGTTTAATCAACTAGAATATCTAATATGAACATCCTCTTTAAAAGCATTGTTAAGTTTTAAAAAGGACACTTTCACATCATAGTAACAATGGTCAATAGAATATACATTAGTCTTGTGTTCAAAAAAATTTAACATACACTTCCAATCATATATATCAATTATTATACAATCAGCAGATCTCACACCATCATTTTACATCAATAGTTAGGTCCATCTTATACCATGCTAAATCACATATGGAAGCGAATTGGTTACTCGAACTGCTTAATGAAATTACAATCTACTAATATTGATAGTTCAATAAGACGTGTGAACTTGATGATACAATTCCTAGCTTTAGCTTTGAGCAAGAGAAGATACCTTTTCACTCAGTCAATAATTATGATCTTTGCTTTTCTACACTAAATTCTGGACTGAAAGGAGCGGCTAAATGCCGACAAACCAACCAACCAACGAGAAAGCCCGTGGAACTGGACTTTGAGTGCGAGACCCGCCTTTTCGGCTACTTTTCCGCTCTTTCCCTCTCTTCTTTGCGACATTTATACAAAAAGACCTGGCCATCGCCAACCAAGAGGGGCGACAAGACTAGCTTTGACCAACAAGGTTAAGGTACACTTGTTATTGTAATATGAAGCATGCTTATAATTGAGATAGAGACACATGAAAGCATGCTTATTAATTGAGATAGAGAAATGAAAGCATGCTTATTAATTGAGACAGAGACGCATGAATGAAGCATGTTTATTAATTAGGATAATGGATGTTAATTAAGGATTTTAATATAGGGACACCCACTTGAATAAATGGACACCCCTCGATAAATGGACACCCCCTCGATAAATGGACACCCCCAGGATAAATGGACACCCCCCTATACGCCGTATGGGTGCATACGCGGTGTATAAGGTCGAAAATACTGAAAACCAGAAAATTTTAGGGGGGTTGTCAGAGGGCTATACGCTCCATATAGCCCTATACGACCCCCTATAGACACATATGAGGTTATACAACGGTTTAACAAATTTCGACACTGACTACGAGGAAAATTCAGGGGGTTGTCAGACGGGTTATATGCCAGTATAGGGCTATACAACCCTCCCCCCAATACGACGCGTATGGGGATATACGTATACACGTATAGCAAAATGATGTGTTAATTTATAATTTTATGGTGTCTAAATATCCACACCTAATTAAAATTTGATATATTCAAGATTTGTACTGCAACATTCTTTCTGAGCACACTTTGTATTTAAAAATAATTTACTAATAACTTTGTTCAATTAAACTAATGTTATGTTTGATAAAACTCACAATTTTTCTACTTCTAAACATGAAATTAAATATCCACAGCAAAACACAAAACAAACCTTTGCTAGTTATACTAATAATTACCAATGATCATTAGTCTAATGATTATATTAGGTACCCATAGCATATAAATATTGGGAAGAATGGGTTCGAGTCTCACTATGAGTAAAATGTTCAGAGTTGAGTCCATGAGTTTTCTCAGCAATGGATTTTCTTCTGAGTGAATGGGGGGTGCGGTCACGGCTGGAAAAGAAATAGGTGAGCCCGATTAATATAATACCTATTCTCCAAAATACGATACCACATTTGCCGTACCAAAAAAAAAAAAAGGTACACTAAATAATCATACTAATAATCAGCAAAATGCCTAAGGGGGAGTTTGTTTTTTCAAAAAAGATCTTCCTGAGTTTTTTTTTGTCTGCGCCGCGCAGACTACGTGCAGACGTTGATCTGCAGAGTTTTAGTTTTTGGAAGCCTTTTTATTAAAGATCTGCGGGAGGTTTGCATGGTGCAGACTGGCAACAAACCACTTCTAAAGTATTTTAAAGTCTGCAGAGGATTCATCACCATCACCTACCACCACCATGTCCACCACCACCGTCAGCCCCCACCGTCCGCCACCACCACCACCACCACCAACCGTCCGTCTCCACCACCGTCCGCCTCCACCACCGTCCACCACCACCACCACCCCACTATCCGCCACCACCCATCATCTACCATCACGACCACTGTCCAGCACCGCCGTACACCACCATCAGTTAATTTAGCAGTTTGTAAATATTAAAAAACAGACACTGTTCTTGTTATAAGTTGTAGAGCTTTGTTTCATCATAAGCAGACTCAGGGGCTGTTTGGCAACATCTGATTGATAAGTGCTGAAACCAGTAAGAGGTCTGAACCAGTAAGATGTCTGAACCAATAAATTGGTCCGAACCAATAAGTGTGTTTGATTGTAAAAAAGAAAATTTTAAAAATAAAAACCATAAAATCATGAACATAGATTTGTTCAAACCCTTTCCCAACACACAAATGTCTGCACCATCTTTCTCCCATTCCCCACTCCCCATGTCTGCACCATCTTGCTAGCCGCCCTCACCACCACCCTCTCGCCGGAGTTTCTCTCTCCGGCGACATCACCACAACCACCACCGCCGCCCGTACGACTTCACCGCAAGCCACAGATCGGTCACAAACCAAAGATTGGAGGACCACACACTAATCTCCACAAGCCACGATGACGATAACGAGCTCACGGGGTTGAGGATCGGTCACAAACCACAGATCGAAGACCACCACACTAATCTCCACCACCACACAGATCGGAGCTCACGGGGATGAGGTCGGTGATGACGGTGACGATGACGAGCTCACGGGGAACCGCAAGTCCGTCGACACCCATCGACATCGTTCCCCCGTCGACATCGAGCCTTTGGTCACTCCACCTTCACGTCTGACCGCGTGTCAGATTATGGTGAGGTCTGACTGGGTAGGAGCTCGGTCAGACCTCTTATTCAGTAAGAGACAAGCAACCAACACTGAGTCAGGACGTTCATTCTGACCAGGTCTGGTCAGACCCACCAAAACAGGGCCTCACTTTTACTTAAAAAAACACAAACTAAAAATTAGCGTCTAAAAGTTTATATCATCTCTGCTAAGTATTAACCTGTTGTTACACAAACACCCCTCCTAAGTCCTAAACATCTAACAGCTTACAGCAATGAGCAGCAAACAAACCTTCAGTCTCCCGTCATCTTCTTTCCCACCGAAACCCTAGAACTCGACTCCGGCCTCTCCCTCGTCCCCCGCTTCAAGCTCAACCTCACCGTCCACCGCTCCGACGCCTCCGTCAAGCCCTCGACGAATGGCAGTCAAGACCTCCTTAATCGATTTCCTAAAAGCCTCATTTTCCATCACAGTCCGAAGACGACCTCCGCATTCGCAAGTTCAAAGACGCCAACAAACGCAAGCGCGAGGATCCCGTCGCTCGCGGTTTGCTGTTGTTCGTGATCTGGGGTTTTGTCTTCCGGTGGAAGTGATTGTGATGAGCAGGAGAGGAAGGTTAGTGAGTGGAGAAGATGGTGGTTGGTAAGATGGATGGGATTGAGTTGAGTCTTGTTGGGGTTAGGTTTAAGTTGAGTGTTGAGGTTCCGAAATCGGATGATTTTGATGCGATGAGGAAAGGTTGGGAGGAGGTTCTGCTGGTGGACGGTGGAGATAGAGGTTTGTATGCTGATGATATGGACATTTAGTTCAATTTGTTTGTTCTGTTCTTTTTCTTGGTCTTTTAACATGTTAATTTCACAAAATGTGAATATTATTCTGTTGTCTGTTCATAGGTTCTGTTTGTGATTTGGATAAATTCATGTTTAGATTCATATAGGTTAGTGAACAACAGGATTGGAGGAATTGGCGATTTTCTTATATTGAAATTATGCAAAAGAAAGAGAATAAGAGTTTGATGGACAAAGCAAGATGACCTGCAAATTTAACAAAACCTGAATATTCGTACTATTATTTAACAAAAACCTGAATATTCGTACTATTATCCGTTCTTAAGTTCTATTATTAACTGGATCAATCTAGGTTTTGATTCAAAATGGGAATAACTTAGTGACTAACAAGATTGAGGAGTTGGTACTTTTCTTTTATTAAAATTAGCATAAGAAAGAGAAAATGAGGTGATGGAAATGGATGACATTGATAGACAAAGCAATATATTATCTCTACGGATGGTGGTGGTGTTGAGTTAAGAAGTGATGATATTTTCTTATTAATTCTGTAAAGCCATCAACATTATGCAGAGATGGGGAGTAAATGGCTTCTAGAGCTTAATTATCTAATAGAGGGTCAAACTTGATATTTTTGTACAATATTGAGTTTTATAAACATCTGCAGGTTCAGTCTTCAAATGGAATGCCAGACTATTTTTGTTTTATATTTAATAAATTTCAATGGCATGAAAATGGGTATGGACAGGTATATATCCACCTCATTCAATTGTGGATGTTTGGGTGCCACACTTTATTCCACCTCATGCAAACTGCAGTTATAACTTGAGTGCTATCTGTGTATTTCAAGTGTGAATGGCTTATCGGTTATAGTATGTTACTTTTATTGCATGGTTATACTTGTATCTTGTAATTGAAATGAATATTAATTTTGTTATGATAAAGTTATTCATAGAAGTGTTGGATTATATAATATGTTGTTTATGTTATATAATGTAATCTTTTAAATTAATTACCCTTTTGAAGTTCAACTGCTAGGATTTTGATGTTTTACAATGAACAGGATATTCAAGGGGTAGAAAACGAGAACCTGACACAATTGTGCTGAGAGGTGTTCCATCACGTTGGTTTGCTGAAACAAGAGTCTCATCTAAGCCTTCAATGTTGGTTACCCATACAATTTTTTCTGCATTAGGAAGAATTAGGTATGCTTCTGTTGTTGGATTCTTTACTTTTTTTGTTATATTTTATATGTGTATATGTATTTATTGTGGTTCTTACCACTTATGGTATTGTATGATACACACAATAAGTGCAGCATATAGAGATTTGGCTTTACATTCATAGACTGACCTAAACAGCAAAAAAGGTTGTATGATAAAAAATACTTGTAATTAGAAACTTTTGATCGAGGATAACCTTGTCAGTGTCTTATGATGACTGTTATTTACCAACTTCCTTGATAAGGTGTGAAATATTACTCGTTAGGATTCCTTTCTTGGGTAATAAAATCTCAAAGTGTTCATTCTCATTTCTCATGTGGCAATTATTGTTAAATAAAGGGGCATGTAACGACACCCAATTTCCAAAAAGAATTGAACATCAATTTATTTTACCAGCTGTTGTTAAGGTAAAGAAAAATAGAAACAAAGACACTGTGTGACTAGGGGAAATAGATTCCTTAAATGTATGAGCTTTGCCCTTAGTAATCCATTGAAATTGGGACTGTTTTAAGACTGGCAAGTATGTATAAAAGAAGTATATGTGATGTGACTGGTCTGCGTTGGTTACTATAAGTACAAATTAGTGATCAAGCTAAACATTTTTAACCCTTTTTAAATTATGTGATGTATATCTAGAATTATTTAAATGTTCGAATGAGAAGATAGTGTAGACATGATTAATGCTCAAATGCTCTATTAATATTCATACACATATGTGTTCACATGAGTTTTAAAAAATTCTGTGGTGGTGTGTAGCATTTGCAGCTTACCTTGACATACAACACTTTTTAATAGGAACCTTGATGTCGCTGAAGATGATGGTATTGGCAAAAATGCAGATGAAGATGATGAAGACGTAGTTCCTGGTCTCCAATGTAAGATTGGGTTCGTTTTGAGGACCATAAGGAATTTTGCAAGGCCTTAAAGGTGTTATGTGGGAGGTCATTGCAAAAGGTAGACTTCATTTCCAATTTCTTTTGTTAAAGTTTTTAAATAACTTGATACTGTTCTATTTTTATAATCTTCCTGTCTAAAACTAATACTTGAAAGTTACGTTTGCTATACAATTATTTCAGAATGTGACATCCATGATATAGTTGATGCAAATACCTAGTCACTGATGTGGAATCTATATGTTTATTTTATAGCAAGGATCACGATAAAGGCTGATTATGAGGTGAGTTGGGATAAGGACGGTATATTTGAAAATGCTAGAAGTCAAAATGAAGAAAACAGTAGATCGACGCCAAAAGTTGCCGCTTACAATTATAGAAGTGAACCTTCTAGATATCAGCCGCATGCCCCGTTCAAAGAGATTCAAGGTTTGAAGTTAAATAATCTATAATGATCATAAAAAAAATATGCCAAATTTGGTTTGCCTAATACATATTTCTGGATTTCAAGTTTTTTTTTCTAGCAGTATCTATATTAGAGGTATAAATGGGTCAATTTAGGCTATTTTCTATTCAAAAGGGTCAAGTGGTTATTCAATATGCACATTTTAGGGCACAAAACCTCATATGCTGTTCCATTCAAAAGATAAGCTTAACAAACAAACAAAACAAAACAAACATACCCAGTATGTCCCTCTGAGAGTAGGGTCTGGGAGGAGTAGGTGGTGGCCAGTCTTTCCTCTATCTGGGAGACAGTGAGACCGCTTCCAAAGAAAACCCCGGCTCGACAACGATAACAACAAACTATATTAACATATCACCTAGGCATACATGACAAAAGAGTTTTGTGTATGCATATGCATGTCCATAAACAAAATAACCAGATTATATTGCATACCTCACACACATCACATAAGCAATAGCATACTCAAAACAATCAGAATGATAATACAAACCTCATAATACACAATTAAGCAAACGTCATAAAAGCAAACACAACAACATTGAAACAGTTAGAGGCAGATAAACTTTACTATGTTACTAGGCAAGGAATAAGGCAGATAAATTATACTACGACATTAACAATACAAATAGGGCCGTTAGCACTAAGGCCTCACCTACATTGAACAAAATAACGTTACCACTAGTAGTCCCTAACTTTAATTCTACGTCTCCACGCACTCCTATCCTCGATCATGTACTCGGAGATGTGCAACTCTACATATCCCGGCTAATCATCTCATCCCATGTAACTTAGGTCTTCCTCAACTCCTCTTACCATCTAAAATGATGCGCTCCACTGCTCTAACTGGCGCTGACTTCTGTCTCCTCTTCACGTCCAAACAAACCATCTCATACTTCCCTCTCGTATTTTGTCCGTGATACATGCCACCTGTAGCCTCTGTCGGAAGACGTCGTTCCTTATCCGATCCAACCTCGTGTGTCCACACAATCCACTTTAGCATTCGCATTTCTGCGACCTCTATTTGTCTCTCTTGCGATTTCTTCATGGCCCAGCAGTCTATTCCGTATAACATAGCGGACGAACTGCCACTCTATATAGTTTTCCCATTAGTCGTGCTGGGAATCTCTTATCACACAAGATCCCTGATGCTGCTTTCCACTTGCACCATCCTGCCTGAACACGATGGGCTACATCATGTTTATCTCTCGTCGTCCTGGACGTACGAGCCTAGATATTGAACCTAGACGTTTGTGGGACGCTCTGTTGGGTTTGTGGAGTCTTGATTTGGGCTCGGGTTAAAAGATAACTTAGTGGCAGATTAATAAATTAAAGACCTGGCGTTTTTATTTAATTTTAGCCCATTAAGGTTTTCTTGGGGATTAAGTTGTAAACCCTAATTTTGTCTATTTATATGTGTATTGTACTTGTAATTCCTCACGAGTGAGGCAGAAAGCAATAAAAGTATTATCCTGGTTGCAGCCCGTGGAGTAGGTCACATCGACTGAACCACGTTAAATCTCGCGTGTCATCTCTGTTATTATTTTCTCTCGCAGTTTGATTGTGTTTGTGTGTCGATCTAAACCCGGATCCCTAACAAGTGGTATCAGAGCTACGGCTCGTTACACACAAAAAAAAAAAACACGAATTGCGAGAGAGAAGTAGCGATATAGGGTTTCAAGAATCGGAAGCCTCGCCGCCATAAAACCAGCGGTTGCAGTCCCCAATTGTGTTTTTTTCTTCGATCGAGCAAAAGAAAGCAATTGTTATTGCTTTGTTTTTTTTAAACGAACAAAAAAAAAGGAAGCAACAGGCTCTTTTTGGTTTCATCGGTCAAGAAAATAAAAGCAAAGTAATTATTCTTTTGACTTCTTGTCCACGTTATCAAATAAAAGAAGGAAGTGCAGTTTTTTTTGTCACGTAGTTCAAGAAGGAAAGCATCTTTGTTTCTATCAAGAAGATTATAAAATAAAAGGGGTGTCCATCATTATTGTACACCAACAGACACTGTGTTGTGTTTGTCGCCATTCAATCAGAAAGGAACAACAGTGACCAAGATCCAAAGTCGTGACTCACGTATATTGTTAAATCGTCTATTACTATTTTTTAAGACTGAGGAAAAAAAGGTAGTGTTCAATAGAACAACACTCAAGTTCAGGCAGCAGGCCATAGTTGTGTTTGACCTACTTTCAGTCTTGACTCGATTAGTAAACAAATTGTAGTTTGAGATAATGGCTGAGAGCGGAAAACTTCAGATTGAGAAGTTTAATGGAAACGATTTGGTTGGTGGAAAATGCAAATGGAGGATTTGCTTGTTCAGAAAGACTTGGATGTTGTTTTGGTGAAACCAGAAAAGATGAAGCAACTGAGTGGAAAACTTTAGATAAAAAGGCCAAGGCAGTTATTAGGTTGTCGCTGACAAAGGATGTTGCGTTCAACATTCTGAAGGAAACTACAACGAAGGTATCATGGATGCGTTATCTATATGTACGAGAAGCCTTCGGCAGCAAATAAAGTTTTCTTGATTCGAGCTGGTTAATACAAAGATGAAAGAGGGAAGTTCAATTTTAATGCACATCAACAACTTGAACTCGATTTTGTCAAGACTTGGGTCAGTTGACATCAAACTCGAGGATGAGGTTCAGGCTCTACTACTGTTATCATCATTGCCAATAGTTGGGCTGGTACTGTTACAGCGATTACTTGTTCCACCAGCACGTTCACTTTAAATGGGGTGGGGATATTGTTATGGGCGAAGACACCAGACGAAGAAATTCAGGTGAAACATCAAGTGAATTACTGAATGTTGGCAGAGAAGAAAGAATAACAGAGGTAGTGGGAGCAAGAAAGGAAAAGGAGTCAGTCTAGGGCTCGAAATGATGTGACATGTTGGAACTGTAAACAGGTGGGACATTCAGGAATCAGTGTCCGAAATGATCAAAAAGAAGTCAACACTGCAGCAGGACTACTCAGATGATGATGCTTTAATTGTAGCGTGGAGAGTAGTGTGGATTCATGGGTCATGGATTCTGGAGCTTCGTTTCATGCTACCCACAGCAGCGAAGCATTGCAGAATCTAAAAGAAGGTGATTTGGTAAGGTAAGACTGGCGAACAATGATGTTCTTGATGTTACGGGCATGGGTGACATGGATTTAGTTACTTCAGCTGGTTCATGGACTTTGAAAGATGTCAGGGTGATTCCTGATTTGAAGAAACAGTTGATTTTGTCGGTCAGTTAGATGAACAGGGACATGAGGTAAGTTCGGGAATAAGCAGTGGAAAGTTGTAAAGGGAATCTTGTCATTGCTCGTGGAAAGAAAATGGGTTCATTGTATATGGTCAGTTTACCATCTGAGGAAGTGATGTTCCAGTTCAGCAAAAGACTAAAATCCAATTCACAGAATCTCGTGGGCAGAAGAAGGTTTGCTTTGCAAGTAAGAAACCTAGAGTCACAGGAAAGATTCAAAGTGAATATGCATGGAAGAGTTCAGGAAAACCAGTTAAAGGATTTCGTGGCAGTGGGAGTAAAGTGTGCTTCAGTTACAGCTCCTAGACAACAGGGGTTGAAAGAACTAATATTCCATTTGATAAAATCTCTCCAGAGGATTACTTGCTAAATATGGAGAGTGTTTGTTCTCAAGGTATTCCAGGGTCTGGCAGTTTGTTTCAGTGGGAGACGGTAGGGACGGAGAACAGGTCAGGGGCAAATACAGCCGTGACTGATATGTTGAAGCTCGAGGGTGCTTCAACGGGCCCTCAGGTTAATGATGATAAGGCTGTTACAACCAGGAAGACGAGGAAGATTAAAAGAGGTACAAGTGTTCATAAACGGAAGGCAGTTTGAAGATGATCAAGCCTCCAAGTGGGAGATTGTTGGGTTTGGTGGAGTTGATTTGGGCTCGGTTAAAAGATAACTTAGTGGCAGATTAATTAAATTAAAGACCTGGCCCGTTTTTATTTAATTTTAGCCATTAAGGTTTTCTTGGGGATTAAGTTGTAAACCCTAATTTTGTCTATTTATATTGTGTATTGTACTTGTAATTCCTCACGAGTGAGGCAGAAAGCAATAGAAGTATTATCCTGGTTGCAGCCCGTGGACGTAGGTCACATCTACCGAACCACGTTAAATCTCGCGGTTCATCTCTGTTATTATTTTCTCTCGCAGTTTGATTGTGTTTGTGTGTCGATCTAAACCCGGATCCCTAACACGCTCGGCCCTGAATAATAATTTGGGTGTCCTCTTCATTCGCTCCATGAAGGTTACAGTGCATGTATTTCCCTTAGCGTGACTTATCCTTAAGCCTTTGCTCTCTAGTGCCGCTCTCCACTGTTCTAACCTCTCGTCAACACACTTTTAGATTTGATATTAGCATAATATCGTCAATATCCGTTTGCAAACAGCATGCATCACGGGGCTGGCTCCTGTATAGACTGGGCATCTCATCCAAAACTACTGTGAAGAGAAATGAGTTCAATGCTGATCCTTGGTGGAGTCCCATTTTACTGGAAAGAATTCTGTCTCCGACTGGCGCTCGCATCAGTTTTTTGCCCCTTCATACATATCCTTGATTATCTTGATATATCTCTGGTACCCTTCTATCCGTAGACTTTCCTAAATGAGTTGTCGTGGGACACTGTCATAAGCTTTTCTAGGTCAACGAAGACCATATGAAGGTCCCTTTTTTTCTCTATATTTCTCCATTACCCTCCTTATGACGTGTGTGGCTTCTGTTGTAGAGCCCCTGGCATAAATCCAAATTGGTTTATCGCTATGTGGGTTTCACGTCTGATTCTCGTGTCTATAACTTTTTCCAATAATTTCATCGTATGGCTCAAGAGCTTTATTCCCCTGTAATTTGTACAACACCGGGCATCCCTTTTTTCTTATATATGGGGCATAAACTGCTCCTCCACTGATTCGGCATCTTCCCGGTCTTGAGGATAATGTTGAATAGCTCTGTTAACCATTGCAGTCCTCTTCTCCCAGACACTCCACACTTCAATCAGTATGTTGCCTGGCCCACCGCCTTAGCCCTTTCCATTCTCTTAAGAGCTCGCGTAACTTCCTCGATTGTGATGTTCTACAATACAACTTATTTTGTTGCGTTGTTCGGGTTGTTTGATCGATCTCTGTTTATTGATTAGGTTCATTACGTTGAAGATGGTATGGAAATAAGTTTCGATCTTGTCTTGATGTCCTCTCCTTCACCAAGACCTTTCCATCCTCAGCCTTTATAAACCTTACTATTCCAAGCCTTGTCTCTAAGTTCTCTAGCTTTGGCAATCTTAAACATGTCATGTTCTCTTTCTTTCGTCTCTAGCCTCTTGTACATCCTCTCATAAGCTATGTTCTTTGCCTCTGACACTGACTTTTTCATCTCTCGTTTGGCCTTCTTGTAGTTATCTTTTGTTGTGTTCATTCTTCGTCGTCATAAAAACAAAGAGCTCTCGAAAGCTTTGTTGTTTAATTCTTATTCTCTCTTGTACTCTTTCACTAAGCAGTTAATGCGGCCGATATATCGGTGATATATCATCCGATATACGGTTATCGGTCTTAGAGAAAAAATATCGGTCCTTACATCGTTGGCGAAATATCGGCCGATTACCGAATATCGCCGATATTACCGATACTAGATCGGCCGATATTACCGACAATCGACCGATATTATGTCATCATGTTTAATACTAACTTTTGACTTTAGTTTTTGAGTATTTGACTATTTACTTGACTATCTCAGTATCTTATTAGAGTTAATACACACAAATAGTCCTGTGGTTTAGCGCAGTTCCCAGGTTTGGGTATTAATTTTTTTAGTAACAAGTGAGGTATTGTGCTTTCAATTTTGTAACGACTTTAGGTATTAAGGTTAACTTCCGTTAATTTTTTCGTTAAATTAAGGGTATTTTAGTCTTTTAACTCAAAAGGTACAAATTTTTATTTAACAAATTAAAGGACCATTGTGTAAATTACTTAAAACAAATATTTAAAACCCAACCCCCCACCCAACCCCATCTCTTCCAAAGTGACGACACCGTCGCCTCCTGTCGGCCTCCACCGCCGGCCACCACCGCCGGTCACCACCGTCGACCACCCCCTTCATCACCATCCATCACCGCATCACCATCATCACAGCATCACAATCATCGCACCATCACCACCATCAAACATCACCACCATCGCAACAATCACATAATCATCTCCGCCTCCACCTTCACACCATCATTAGCATCTCACTAAATCCCCATTCTCTTTCCCTGTTACTTGATTTTGTTGATTTGGTGTTGACATGCTGATTTTAGACCTAAAGCAAACAAGATCACACCACAAACCATCGCCCATGGGATCCGTCGCCTCTGTCCTTTGCCCATGGCCGCGGGTCCGCCAGCGGCCATAACCAACAACGATGCCTGTGTTGCTGATTATACTTGAGCTTTTTACGATGATTATTATTATTATTAGCCAAAGCCAATGCCCCTCTGCTATTCCTCCAACCCTTGATTCCCTCATTTCTACGGTGACTTTTGTTGTTATGACTACATACAATTACAATATGCTCCCTCAATTTCATATTACATTCAAGTGAGAAACTCTGTATCTGTTGTTGTTTGGATCGTGTGGAAGGGTGATTACGTTGAAAAAAACCCTAATTTGGGTTTTTAAAGAGACGTAGGGTACATATAGCATGCCTTCAAGAGACTAGATGGCGGGGTAAGAGAGCGTCGAGTACAATGGATATAAACTGTGGTACTCAGGATCTGATGGAACAAAAAATGGGGTGAGCTTCCTAGTTAGTAAAGAACTTCAGGGAATGTAGTAGAGGTGAGAAGGTATGACGACACGCTCATGTCGCTAAGAATAATAATAGGTGAGGAAGTAGTGACTGTAGTTAGCGCATATGCACCACAGATTGGATTAGAAGAACTAGAAAGAAAAAATTTCTGGGAGAGCCTAGATCAACTTATAGGGACATACCTCAGGAGAAAAAATTTGCATCGGAGGTGATTTTAACGGGCATATAGGTAAAACTAATGACCACTTCCTTTGATGCATGGAGGCTATGGGTATGTCTTAGGAATGATGGTGGTAGGGAGCTTCTTGACTTTGCATTGGCGCATGACCTAGGCGTTATAAATTCGTTTTTCAAGAAAAGAGACTCGCACTTAATCACGTTTAGCAGCGGCGGGAGACACGCAGATAGACTATTTGCTGATGAGAAGAGAGGACCGTAGTTTGTGGAAGGACTGCAAGGTAATCCCGGACGAGACAGTAGTGACTCAACATCATATGTTGGTGGCGGATCTACACCTGAAGAGAGCAATTGTCGAAGCACCCAAGAGAAGTAAACCTACGATCAGATGGGGACAGCTAAAAGACGAGAAGATCACCGTCTTTAGAGATAAGGTCATACCAATGATCCAGACTGGGACACAGGAAGACGCAAACCAAAAATGGGAGGGCATGGCCACTAAAGTCATGCACGTAGCAACAGAAACGCTTGGAGTTACAACAGGAAGGACAGTCGGTCATAAGGAATCCTGGTGGTGGAATGAAGAAACCAAGTAGTTAAATCGGTGAAATATCGGATATCGGTCACTGACTGATATTTGATATCTAAGCAGTAATTAATGTACACCGATATATGGTTATCGGTCTCGAAAGAAAATATCGGTCCAAATATCGGTCCAAAATATCAGTCCTTATATCGTTGGTGATAATATCGGCCGATATTACCGATATATAGCCGATATTACCGATATATCAGCCGATATTACCGATATATCGACCGATATTACTGATATATCGGCCAATATTACCGATATATCGGCCATATTATGTATCATGTTTAAATACTAACTATTGACTTTTAGTTTTGAGTATTTTAACTATTTACTTGACTATCTTAGTATCTTATTATTAATATTATATGGTTTAGTGTTTTATATTTACACATATATATATATATATATACTAATATATATATATATATATATATGTATATATATTATGCAATTACCGATATCTCACCGATATATCCCCGCGAGAACCGATATATCAAATATCGGTCAGTGACCGATATCCGATATTTCACCGATTTAACCGCTTAGTTTGATATATCGGTTCTCGCGGTGATATATCGGTAATTGCATAATATACATACATACATACATACATATATATATATATATATATATATATATATACACACAATATATATACATATATATATACATATAAACAAAACAAACAAACAAACAAACCCAGTATGTCCCACTCAAGAGCAGGGTCTGGGAGGGGTAGGTGGTGGCAAGTCTTTCCTCTATCTAGATAGGTAGAGAGACCGCTTCCAAAGAGACCCCTGGCTCGCTAGCAAAAGCAGTAACGCTAACGAATAAACATATAATCAAACAGACGATATGTGGTATATGGTATATGGTACAGCACACGTCAGACGACAAATAAAATATCACCAAAAGGAAGTATAAAATGAACAAGCATGTATCAGGGAAGCCACAAGTTTCCCCTAAAAAGGTCCAAGCGTATTACATACACATCAGACCCCGTAACAATTAATCCCAGTCATTTCGTAGCTACAGAAACCACTAAAAGTCCTTAATTTTGATCCTACGCCTCCACTCACTCCTATCCTCGATCATGTGCTCAGAGAGGTGCAAGTGTACCATATCCTGCCTAATTCTCTCTTCCCAAGTCAACCTAGGTCTTCCTCTACTCTTCCTACCCTCTATGATGATGTTCTCCACTGCTCTGACCGGTGCTGCCATTGGTCTCCTCTTGACATGTCCATACCATCTTAATCTTCCCTCTCGTATTTTATCTGCAATAGAAGCCACTTCTAGCTTCTGTCTAAACACTTCGTTTCTTATCCGATCCAGTCTTGTATGGCCACACATCCACCTTAGCATTCGCATTTCCGCAACCTCTATTTGTTTCTCGTGCGATTTCTTTATGGCCCAGCAGTCTGTTCCATATAGCATAGCTGGGCGTACCGCCACTCTGTATAGTTTTCCCTTGAGTTTTGCTGGAAACCTCTTATCACATAGGATCCCTGATGCTGCTCTCCACTTACACCATCCTGCTTGGACACGGTGAGCTACATCGCTGTGTATCTCTCCGTCCTCCTGCAGGTACGAGCCCAGGTATTTGAATCTAGATGTCCGTGGTACCGGCATACCCTGGATACTGATTTGGGTGTCCTCTTCCTCGTCGCCACCAAAGTTGCAATGCATGTATTCCGTCTTAGAGCGGCTTATCGTTAATCCTCTGCTCTCTAGCGCTGCTCTCCACTGCTCTAGCTTGTCGTTAAGCATCATTTTAGATTCTGATATTAAGACAATATCATCCGCGAAGAGCATGCACCCAGGGACTGACTGTTGTATATGCTTAGTCATCTCATCCAACACTAGTGTGAAGAGAAATGGGCTCAATGCCGATCCTTGATGTAGTCCCACTTCCACTGAGAATGAGTCTGTGTCTCCTACGGTGTTCGCACACATGTTTTTGCCCCGTCATACATATCCTTAATTAATTTGGTATACCTCTCTGGTACTCCTCTATGTCGTAGGCTTTCCCAAATTAGTTGTCTCGGTACACTGTCATAGGCCTTTTCTAGGTCTATGAATACCATATGGAGGTCCCTTTTCTTTTCTCTATATTTCTCCATTATCCGTCTTATGACGTGTATGGCTTCTTTGTAGAGCGTCCTGGCATAAATCCAAATTTGGTTTATTGCTATCTGGGTTTCCCGTCTAATCCTCGTGTCAATAACTCTTTCCCATAGTTTCATCGTGTGACTCAGTAGCTTTATTCCCCTGTAGTTTTCGCAACCTTGGATATCTCCTTTTTTCTTATATATGGGGACTATGACACTGGTTCTCCACTGGTCTGGCATCTTCCCTGTCTTAAAGATAGTGTTGAATATATATATACATATATATATATATTTATATGTTGAATATAAAACACTTAAACCCATATAATATTAATAATAAGATGAGTTAATTACACAAATAGTCCTGTGGTTTAGCGTAATTCCCAGGTTTGGGTATTAACCTTTTTTAGTAACAGGTTGAGGTATTGTACTTTCAATTTCGTAACGATTTTAGGTATTAAGGCTAACTTCCGTTAATTTTTTTGTTAAATTAGTGTAAAATGACCAAAGTACCCTTTTAGGGTCATTTATGTAATTACTAATATCAAGGGACCATTTATGTAATTAACTCAAAAACAAAAAAGTTAAAACCCAACCCACCCATCTCCTCGTCCGCAACGGCACCACCACAATCTCGACCACCATCGCCGGCGGAACACCCATTTACCACCGCCGCTGTCGCCATCAAACCCACCTTCTTTTTCCCCTTCACCTTCGTGAGGAAGAGAATCTGATCGCCATCAGAAATTTGCTGCATCTATTCTATGCCCCTCCCAACCACCTAATAATCATTCTTCATCCCCATTCAATTCATTTCACTTCAATTCAATTCAATTTCTTCTTCTCTCAAATCACCTCTAACACACTGTTTTCTCATCTCATTTCAAAATCCAACCTACTGTAGTTGATTGCAAAGAAATCCATACAAAAACCCTAACTCATTCACCCA